>VWZX01006705.1:244701-435724 GCA_013399015.1 Galbula dea
AAATTTTAATGGCTTCTCTTATTTATTGCTTCCATATGCAAGTAGTTATCTTTCTTGCAAATGGAAATGAGACCCAAAATTGCAACAAATGGGGCCAAGCCGCTGAGTGCATATGTTCCTTTTGGAGAAAGTACACATGCCTGATTGAATTAACTTTAACCTCTCTGTCCATTGAACAGACATCCTCTAATGTGGGGGCTTTTAAAACTGTTCTCGTTAAATTTATTTTGAATGGCTGAGAACACTCGATCAGGGTTTCAGCAAATAACCTCTGATAATATTAAACACCTGGTAAGCACCGTGCCCAGGGGACCCTGTGCTGCCGTGTTTGACCCCTGACCTCCGGCAGTGAAGTTCGGCCCTTGTGATCCACCCGGATTCAGACAAGAAAGCTATTCTGAGGGAAAACACCTGCTCACAAGGGCTGACCCCAAGCCAGTGCAGAGTTGGAAAAAGTCAGCTGGGCAGAAAGAGACCAGAGCCCCATGCAGGTGTTTCCTAAAGCACTACACAGCTAAAAACAAGGGAAAAGAAAGGATAATGTGGGTAACAGCTAGGTGCTGCCTCAGCTGTTTGTTTGGGTTTGCATATCTCAAACTTCTCCCAGTGGATGTTGAGGAAATGAAGAAGAACCTACTGGTTCTGCATTTCTGAATCTCCTGGGACTTAGACTTGGCCAGCACAGATCCCTGGTCTGGTAGGCTCCGATGGGACTTATGGCCATGGCAAAACATGAACCCGGAGGCCTCATCTCTTTTTTCCTACCCATGGTATTCACTGCTGTTTCCATATTAAAAAAATAAATGAAAATGAGTGGATGTCTTCCTCCTCAAGAAAGTCTTTTTGGCTCTTGCTTTCCTCTGGCTGCCCAGAGAGGTGATCGAGTCTCTGTCTCCAGAAACATTCAAAACCTGCCTGGATACCATCCTGTGCAACCTGCTTTAGGTGAACCTGCCCTGAGAGAGAGGTTGGACTAGATGATCTCCAGAGGTCCCTTCCAAGCCCTATATGTCCTATAATCTACCCTTATTTGAGAAATACATTGTAAATGCAGAATTAAAAGCAACAGCAACAACAAAGTCTCCCCTTAGGAAAGAGGAAGAGGTAAATCCTTGTTTAGCTAAGTTAAAGTTTCTAAAGCATTTTATTTTATGCAGTGCAATCATGATCCTTTTTCGGTAGAGTGGGCCCCACTTTGATTCAGTGTTTTTCAGTCAAATGTCACATTACTCATTTTTGTCAACAGGTCTGAATAGTGCAGGGCAATGAGAGGAAAACATTTAATCTATTTCTTTATTTATTAAGTGAGTATCATGAAATAAAATGACAGACATGGAAACTTTACCCTTTTGAAATTCTTCTGTTAATTCCTTCCTACACTTTTCTCCAAGGTTGATGTTGCATGCAGAACTTGAATGTCACTCACTCTCACACCCAAGTGCTGTCAACACACCTTGGTTCACCTGGTGACAGGTCCTTCAACTGGCATCAGTAAAACCACTCCATTCCCAACAGTCTCAGGATCTGGAGCTCTCAGATATTAAACAGTCAATTCTGGACCATTTAAAAATGGCCAAGCAGCAGGGGTAAAGGGAAAGGAACGGATGTTTCTTTGCAAGAAGCATTCAGCTATGACTTGTCAGAATTCATTGCACCTTTGCCTTTTATAACCTTTAGATCTGAACTGCTTTCCATCACTCTGGTAAAAGAAGAATTTGTATGTCTGTCCTAGATGTGAAAGGTCAGTGTGGTGTTCATTGAGCAACCAGTCTCTCATTTCCAAACAAAAAAGGAAAAGAAATGAAGAAAGGAAGAAGAAAGGAAGAAAGGAAGGAAGAAAGAAAGAATTATTGGCAAGCAGAGTGATATTAACAATTTGCCTTCATCTTTTGCCCAGCATCTTGGGCCTGATAAAGACCAACATCTGAAAACAATCATTGGAGCATATTAGAGGTTTTTCCAAGCCATATCAAACTACAGTGTAATAGTGAGACATTTACTCTGCAGCATTTTAAGGTTTAAACAATTTGCAATCTACTTCCAAGATGACTGAGATGGAAGCAAGAAGAACACAAGTTCTCTAAGTAAGTTTCTCACTGTTCCCTAGTCATACACTGGGAACACTTGACACCCAATTGCATTCATCCTGCTGGAAGTAAATGCAAGTCATCACTTCGCATAAGGCTGTTGGTATGATTTCTGCCAGGACTGATAACAATGTCCTATTGTTGATGAGCCTCTGTCAGTTCCACTTAGCAGTGAGAATGTCACATTGTCAGGTGTTTTTAAGAGTGGAAGGTGAGAGACAACCAGTACCAATTTCACTTGGAGCCAGAGGATTGAATCCTCCCCAGATGTCCTCACTATACAGGGTAACACAATGTGATGGAAGGCTGTAGCCACTAGAAAAACAGTGAAGACATTTTTAAAGATTACGCTCCTGGGAGTATAAAGGGACAGTATCTTTGCTTATTCTTTAGAGAAACTCCAGGCTGTCTCTAACAACAGCATAAAAATTAAAATTAAATCCAGACATTAGACCTGAAATTTCCAGGCCATCTGTAAGTCCTCTGTTGTAAAGGGACTTCCTTCTACCTGCCTATTACACTGTTGTTTCTTAAACTTCACTACTGTTCCCAAACTGTGATGCACAGTCACTATTCCATAAGGAAGGAAATCTAACCTGTGTAGAATCACAATAGGTAATTGGATTACTTGCTCCTTGCTCACACATTAATGCACTGGCAGTCTAATCCAGGTCCCAGCAGAAAAATGCCTGCATTGTGTTGCTGTCTTCACCAAGGCTTCCTGAGCTGAACAAGCATAGAGATGCTCAGACGCATTTCTACCAAGATCCACAGTGTTTCCTGTTAACAAAGAAAGCAAGGTGCATCTGAGGTTCCTGATCATTTAAATAGCCAGATAAAGGCTACAAAAAAAAAAGGGGGTTGTCTAGAATAAACATTAGGAAAAGGGACCTGTCATAGTTTGGTACTGCTGAAAACAACCTGTATCTTTTATATCTTTCAGGGCATTTCTTTCAGGCCAAGCCTGGTAGGGGAGCCAGCTTACTACAAGGCATCCTCTCATTGCTCTTCAGACAAGAGACATGTCAACTTTCAGGACTCTTATCTTGATAGCTTCCACAGGTACAACATTAAATAGGAAGAAGAAACACTTTCTAAAAATAACATCACAAAGAAAGCTTTCCTCTGTGCTTTGCTAATCTTTGTCTTCTCACTTAACCTCAAGTAATCAGCTTTCAGCACTGTCTGTTTTAATAGCATAGTATTCTGCTCTCCATCATCAGCTACCTATTCCAAACTTTTTCTGGATAAGCAGAAGCCAGCTGCACAACGTAATTTTACCTGATACAGTCTCAGGGCTCTCCCTTTATTTCCCATGTGCTGGATACCTGTTTTGTTTCCTCACTAGTTCCTTACTCATCCATGTTATTCTGTGGCATTCTCCACACAGCAGTATCAGTTTCCAGCTGAGTACTAATCCTGCCAGGAGCTTTTCTATGAAGTTTTATTCACTGTTTCACAGTCTGAAATAATTATTGTTCTCCCAATTTTTAGGTGTTAATGACAATTTTGTGTGAGGGGAAGGAGTAAATCATAAAGAGATTGTGTTTTCCTCTTTCCTCAACATCTGTCTCAAGTGCTCTGCCTAAAGTGTTCTATTGAATTTAGGAAAGGTTTTTTATTTATTTTAAATTGATTTTCTTTATGCTTGTTTTGCTCTCATGGGTAAAAAAAAAAAAGAAGTGAGAGAGAAAAAAACAAGGAAAACAGCTGCTTTAGATAAAATCATCTTGCACAACAGCCACCTGGTAATGAGACTATCCAAATTATTAACAGTAGGGATAAAAGTCAACAGAGTTTTAGAAAATACATCCATTCTCTTGCTCTTGGGCATATGCTACCCTCCAATTAAAGATATTAAGATTTTTTTCCCCTCCCTCTAAAGACAGGTTATTCAAAAGTGCTTAATGTAGCCATGTTCTTGTGAAGCAGCAGGTTTCAGAGAGAGCAGCAGAACAATAAGTCATTTGGTTTGTGTGGCATTACAGCATCCAGATCAGGGTCTGAGCTGTTAATGTGACAGTTTGGTACAGCAAAGCTACACTTGCCTTAGTAAAATTTTGACCAAAACACGTTTCAAGGTTTAAAGGTACAACAATTTCATATCCTTCTGCACTGTCTGGATCAAACTTGGAACAACACAATTCAAAATACTGCTCTTATGATATCCAAGAAAGCACAGATTTCTGTAGGGAAGTCTCAAGAGATTCCCATCAGGATGATTTTCTTTGTCATGTCCTTTGATTCATCATCCTGATTTTCTTCTCTCCCACACCCATTAGAAATCTGTATTTGCACAAATGAAGAACAGGTGGAAACCAACCACAAAGAAGGTGGAACAGTCTTAACTCTTCTGGTGAAACATAGAGTCATTATGGTTAGAAAAAACCTCTAAGATCATCAAATCTAACTGTTAACCTACCACCACCATGCCCATCCATGTCCAGAACTCAAAAAAAATAAGAAAAAGATATTACTAAAAAAACCCAAAACAAAACCTAAATCTAATCATTGATAGACCTGGAAAAAAAAAATCAAAACCTCTCCAGTTGTTTTCTAATCAGTCCCAGGTACAGATTTACTATGGGCTAAGAAGGAAATCAGAATTGCTTTTACTACTGCCTGCCAAATGCATAATTGTTGCTGTTTAGGAAAGAATGTTCACCTTTTTCCCAGCTTATTTGAGTGGTAAATTACCCTTTCCTTAGTTTTGTGGAAAAATGCATTCTCTCTGGAAAGCAAACTTTGTAGTATATATATACTTTGATTTTTATGCTCTTTCTATTAAACAAGTTTGACTGAGTAGTATGCAACCTCTTTTGGTACTATACATGTGTATAAGCAAGTAGTAAAGGTCTGGCACAGTTGTCCACATAACAACGTATAGTATTTTCAGGTGCTGCCTTATTCATGATGAATTTACAAAACCTCTTACCTGCTGGAAAAGGTCACTCCAGCAACTCTGAAAAGACAAAAAGAAAAAGAAAGAAAAAGAAGGTGTAAGAAGCTGCATAAATTATTGCAGCCCTGGGGCAGTGTGTAAGTTTTACAGGGCTATTTATTTTCCTTTTCAATAAAAATGTGTTATAGACCCACTGGACCTATTACTTGCCCTCTGGACCCATTACCTCTATTGAACAAGGGTCGTGTAGCTTCAAGAGAGGGCTGATTGGCAGCCCAGCCTCCTCCAGCCCAACCTGAGCTGCAGCAAGGCTGCATCACACTGTAACTCCTGCTGAACCAGCTTCCCACGTTCTCCCCGGTAAGACAATGTAAATACAGACAGGAGGGCTGCCCAGACTGGCAGCAAAAAAGCACATTATAGCCATGAACAAAAACAGGTGTGAATTTTCTGTGGTTCATCAAGTGTCTTCATGGCCTGAAGTTGTTTAGCAGGACAGCTTTGGCCAGGCAGAGTGCATTGTACAACCACAGCTGGGACACAGCAGTGTCCTCAAGTAGGAGGAGATAAATGGTAATCTGTGCTTCTTGAATCTTGATCTAGCAGGGTGCTGAGCATCGTGATCCCAGCCCAACCTAACACAGCAGCACAAGCTTAGGTACTAAAAGTACATGTCCAGGTAGTACACTTTTTCTACTGTTTTCATTCAGCCCCTAATGCTTCTTTTAAAAAACATTTTATAATGCTAATTAATAATACAAGAAGAATAATAAGAATATGATTGTTCTCAAAAACAGGCCATGCTACAGGTCCTTCTCCTAGTGGCTCACCTATAACACAAAGATATTTGTTGGTATAGAAGCAAGTTAGAGGAAAGAAGAGTGCTGGTTGGTGGTCTTTGAATACTGGTGTATGTTCATGTTAGAAATGGCATTTCTATAATTTTACACAGAAAAAAGGTAATTGGAATTTTCTGGGCTGTTCGTGATAAATTTATGAACAATGACAACTAGAAGAATGAAATTCACTTAGAAACTGTCTTATTTACTCTGCTTTTTTTACCACATAAAACAAAGGAGGGAGATTGCTGTTTAAGTGCTAAGTAGGCTGTCAATGGTGATTTGTACTTTCATCTTTAAAGTATTTTTGAATTTTTTTTCTTTAAAAAATATTGAAAAGATTGAATGTAATGTGAGCATGAAGCACAGAATAAACTGGAATGAAGTTAAGGCCCTGGGCTGGAGTCTAAAGCTGTAAAACAATCCTTCCTGGCCACTGTCTTGGCCCATAGATTGGGAAGGAAGCCACCAAACTTTCTATTCCTTCCTAAGGGCAGTGAGAATCACTCACATGCAGCTGCCAAACCAAAGCATTTTTATTTAAAGTTGGCTCAGCCTGAACTAAATTAAACAGGTTTTGTTTCTTCTTGAAGAAATGAATAAAAAGAAAAAAGTGTTTGGGTCAATCAAGAGCAAAACACTTCATTTAGAGGCACAGCATATAAAAGCAAATGAAGCAAAGAGCCAGATCCCAGAAGGAGGGAGATGGTTCCCTCCTTTTATCCAAGAGCCCAGTGCCATATGAGACGCAGGAAACCTGCATTCCACACCACCTGTGAGAATTTAAAGTCTAGTCTAACTCCCAGTCTATAGCTCCTTCCACTTTATGTTAGTCTCATTTTCTCAACTGAAGGATATTGCATGGAACAGCATGTGGTAGACATGGGGAAGAAAGGACTCAGTAAGTCAGGCCATCACACAACTCTCTACATTGGAAGGGTCCTCAAGAGATCTCTGGACCAACCTTCCACTAAAAGGAGGTCTATGTAGGTCAGGTTGCACAGGGCTCTGACCTATCCCCAGCCTCTTCTCATATGGCATGTGCTGCAGCCCCTAACCAGTTTGGTAGCCATTCAGGGGACTTCCCATCGGGACAAGGAAGCCCACATGTGGGCATAGTATTTCATGAGTGCCAGACAGAAGGGAAGAATAATTTTCTCCACATGTGGCTAGGTAAGACCAGCCCAGGATGCCCCTGGCCTTCGCTCCTGCAAGGGTACATTGCTGACTCATGTTTGACTTATCCACCATGATTCCTAAGATCCTTTTCTATCTTCCAGGATAGTAATTACCAAATGACCAAAAGCACTTAGAGAAACAGCAACTACCTTCACAGTAAGTCTGTGCATATGTGGTTGTTCAATTTGGAAGTCAATCCTCTAGTTTCATACTATTTTTACTTCTTTATGGTGACAAGCGAGGTGTATTTAACTGGGCAATTGATCCACCACCTTATTTTCCTCTAGTACATCTCACTGATTAATATAATCATGGCAATAGATCAGTAAGAGTAATCTGCCAAAGAACAAAATATTATTTTTGATTACTGAGCAGCCAGTGGTAGGATGGGAGGGGTGGAATATTTGGGATTAGTTAAGATTAAGTAAATATTAATATCTCTAAAATTAAAGAACAGCAGATTATAATCTTTAACAACATATCATGAACTGATGTCACAGAGTAAGCAACAAGCCAAGCAAATTGTGTGGTACCTAATGACATGCATTCAGTGAGAAAACCCCCCAGGAATTACTGACACCACTACAAATTGCTTCATCATTTCAGTTCAGTTACAAATGCAGCCATGCAAAGATGGCTGGAAACTTCTCTTTCAATCTCTCACATCCCCATACATAAACGAACGTGCACATCCCCACACACACATAGCTGATGTGTGCTATAAATTTCCATAATGTGCTTCAGGATATGAAGAATTATTTTAAAAGGCTAATTACTATCACTGCAGATAGTCTGTCCTGCAGATTGCAGAGATTCCTTGAAAGCTGATTTACCCTTTCATACCTTGTCTTTTGATAAAACACAGCACCATGGCTTACAGATTCGCACCATGATTTGTCCTTATTTAAAACTTGTGCAAAATCTTCACACACTTTTGTTGGGGAGATGGAAAAACAAATACTGCATCAGTATCCCTCTGTTATATGAATATAATATCATATATATGATAATATAATATATATTTCTATAAAGATCATATTAATGAAACAGATATTATATGTGATTATAGCCTAGACATCTTCCCACTAAGCAGAATGAATTGTTTCCAAAAGGTTTGTGCACCTCTACCTACAATGACTACAAATGGAGCCTATACAACCACTTGAAATTAGATGTTCCATTGTTAGATTTTGTTGCTGAGACAAAGTAATTCATTAATGTCACAACAAGTATTTATAAAGTTAATATACACTGTCCTGAAATCTCTACTTAAGCATCTCTTGTCCTGCTGAGACAGGTCTTAAGGAACTCCAGAACTGGGCTACAGCAGGTAGGGAAGGTGGCTGGAAACACCTAACATTAATTTACCTGTTAATGTGTTTCTCATTGTCTCTGAGACACACTCATAACAGATACAAATAATCAAAACAACTGAGATGTAATAATTTTCTCAACAGCTTAAGAAGGCCACAGTTGGAAGGCAAGCATTGCCACTTAGCAAATGACCCTTAACAGAATTTTGAGTATTGCTGTATTGCCAAAGGGTGATAAGAAAGTGCCAGATGGAAAGCAGCATGGCAAATGAAGGCAAGGACATTGCGCACAAACTGCTAATCCAGAGAGGTGAGCTACAGGTTTTAAGAATCCTCTTTTCCAGGGTTAAAATCCAGAGACTTGAAACCACAGGACTACAAATGACTGATGACATTCTGTTCAGTCCTTTGGCACTACTAGCAACCATGTGTGCTGGACATCCTCTCTGGCCTCATTTCAAAGTCTTTGCTAATGTTAAATAACAAATGTTAAAGATGTTTAGTACAGGAGAATCAAAGTCACAAGAGCTACAAAGTGCAACACTAAAAAATCTCAAACCACTATCTCCAAAAAAAAAAAAACAGACCAAAACCAAAAAACCCCCACAAAAACAAAACCCCAGAAGACAAATCAAGAACACTGTCAATAGCCTAGATGGTAAATCCTGGAAGCCTAATGAAAGAAAACAGAGAAGGATTAACTAGGAAGGGCAGAAGAAAGGCTCATCATCCAGAACTTGTATAAGCAACAGTGCGCATATATGTATACATATATGTAATTATAAATAGATAGATATAAGAATGAAGAAGAACTCCAAAGAAAGTCCAGTGACTGACTTGAACCTGAGCAGAAAAGTCTGATTAACTGAAGGATATGAAATACCTGGACAAGTTTTTATCCCAGATGACTGATACTTTGCTTTATTACTTAGTTGCAGGCACAAGCCTAGTGCAGACATGCTGTGAGAACCAGCATTTGGCAAACCATAGCCAAGTCTAAAGGACATGGCTCAACAGAGCTGAAATCTGAAAGCTGCATGATGATCCTGCGTACTCTAGACCACGCACACATATCATACACCATGTGTTAGGGGCAGATACCTGAGCAACAGCATATCTGGTATTTGTTTTGATCAGCAGTTTTCCCCGGGAAGCTGGGTTCTGGAAAATCAATTTTTCTTTGTTTCATTCCAATGTTTTAAAAAGTGGAATGCTAATTACAACTTTGGAAAAATATATCTCAGGTCATCTGAATGAATATATTGTCATTCATGAGCTCAGGTTTTTGTTCAAGTTTTGGTAAAGGAAGACAATATAATTGGCATGAAAACTTATGAGGCATTAGATAAAGGTCAGATGCCAAATTATATGAAATTATACAGAAAGGTATTTCCTGTGATTTAATTTATCAGTAACTAAGATATGCATATTTTACTATTTCTACCATATTCTGTACCAATACATTTAAAAGAAAATGAACCAAACAAAAAAAATGCAGGAAACTTAGCTTATTACCATTAATATGTCTTTCTACCAAGTTCATTCCAATTCAATCCATTTCAGCAAACTATAGGGACAATTGCCTAATTACAGGCAATTAAAGGTTTTCCTCTATCACAAGAGGTGACATGTGATATCTGATTTTTAATTATGAATAAATCTTGGTCTATGCATACCTGTAGTCTCCTAATTAACTTCTAAAATATTTATGAAGGGTTTAAGAAAACAGCCCTGAATTTAATTTTATGTTTCTTAAACCATTACAGCAATGTTGTTAATATAATAATGGATATTATATGGGGAACTACAAGCTACTTTAATTATCCAGTTATTTGGGTATAAAATAATCCATGCCTCCTAAGGAAAAGAAAACAGCTGTTGTAAGTCACCATCTAAGTTTATAAGCTTATTTACTTGTGAACTTCTCCCCATAAATGGTTTTCATGTCTGAATAATATTATTACAGCAAATTTTATAGCAAACTGTAACACTAACTGTAACAACTTTGTTAGATTTTTATTTTCTGTTATCATCCAGGGATTAGCAAAATTATATGATAAATGATAAATGTGCTTAACAATCTATTAAGCATTATGATATCTATATATAAAATCCAAAATAGTCATGTTGCTGTACTGTTTATAAATACATATACATATGCTAGCAAATAACACACATACTTATTGGTTTAAAAACTGGTCATCAAACTTCAGTATATTGCAGGGGCTCAAATTATCAGAAACCATTTTATTGATTGACAGTTGAATATCTTATAATCAAAAAGACAATGTATTTCCCACTCAACAGCAATACCATACACATATTTTTCAAACAGGAGAATGTGAGAATGAATGTGATGGCAACACACATTCATTATTTGTGTGGACATACCATTTTCAGCAAGCTAAGTAAAAACATTCAGAAGCAGCAATGCGTGGGAAAATATTTTACATACAAGATCTCATTTTCATATGGGTTCATTTTTACAGTAATTTTTTTGGAGTCTAGTAGAAAAAAGTCTGGATAATGTTGATTTCAGCCTGGGTTACATACAGAGAAAATCACATGCACCGACATTCAACTGCCACTGAAAAACATTGTTTGGTTTTGATCAACCAAATATGTGTTCTTGAAAAAACATACTATAAATGTTATTTGGAGGAAAAAAATCAAATAGGATACAATTGCAGGTTTTTATTTTGTTCATAAAAACACTCCTCAGAAACTGCAGTTTTTAGTCTGACAGTGTGTACTTGCACACATAAAGCACATGAAAGTCTGAAAGATGAATTCTCCCATTCACAAACAATCTAAAGGGGAAGTATGGAAAAAAGATTAAACTGTTTAATGTGTTTGTATATAGCATTATAAGGGCTATGTAATACTGTATTCTGCTTTTATAGAAATACAGCATACCAGAAAATGTTATTATATTCTCAGATGAATTCACCATCATAATAAAAAATTACTCCTTTGATTTCAGGGAAATACACCTTCTACTGATTATGGAACATGAATTCACTATACACTTTTGACATATATCCAAAAGAACTGATTCACAGTAATTTCCAGTGGAAATACCAATAAACAACAAGCTTTTACATGCATATGTAAAAATTAAATACTTGTTTAAGGTTAAAATGTGACTAAACTGATGGCTTCTCCAATTCACAAACTGCCAAGAACCTACAAAAAATTAGTCAGCTAAGGCATCTAATGATTTTTAAAAATATTGAAACCATAACCATGAAACTTTAACCTCATCCTGCCATGAACTTACTCCTGCTACAGATTTACATGTATTTAGTATAAGTAATTGTATGGAAACTACACTATCATTCCTACCCTGTTCTTGGTTTATGTCACTGTGTCTACCATTGGCTCTTATTCTAAACCCAACTCACAATAATAGTATCAATTAATGAATAATTCAACTCTGCATGTGTACATCCACAAGCAGTGTACCAGTATTCTCTGTGCACATCTCCCACCTCTTGCTCCATGGTTTTAGGTTCAAATTACTCAAAGATTCGTTTTCAAGCTAGGCTTTACATCATGTAGTTGTTTCCATTGAACCTCCTGAGCTTATTTGCAGCAGGTAATGTCAAGCATTTGACATCTGCAAGCCCGGGACTTCATTTCCTAACAAAGTGGGGCATGAAGAAATGGTGCTAGAAGGCAGAGGGGAGATGAAGGAGCATCTCTTTTCCACCTCTGCAAAGAATGTGTGCTTGAGCTCGTGTACAGAGGATGAATGAATAGTTAACACCTATACTGTGTTGCAATATATAACAGTAGCTTTAACAAAAAGTGACACAAGACCACTTGGTCCAGCAGTGGTCTACACAAGCATAAGGGACCTGCATATTTTAACAGACAGCAGTGCAGAGTCAGGGCCAAGTGCCAAACAATGCGAACCCCTTTCACAACCTGCCAGTTTGGCTTTCTGGAGTGTTTAGATGAGCATATATAAAATATATCAATGGGAGTGGGATCTGCTCTTGCAAATCTCACAAGGCAAGGGATTACAGGAACATCTGATAGAGCACTTGAGCACACTAGGAACATGCAGTGGGAAGTTCCAAGCACACTTGGAGGTGCCATTTAAGAATACCCACTGAAAGCAGAGTACAGCTCCATTAAACAGAAATGAGAACATGACACCAGCTCAGGATCATTAATTACAGGATAATGATGTTGCAAGGCTCAGAGAAGCTTTGTGGTGTACATGTGAGTAAATGTAACTTGAAGTCGAGGTAGTATTTTTATATGTAAATTATTAATATACATAATAATATTACGTTTCCATGAAGTCATAGATAGAAAGGAATGTCCATGTACATAAATGTCTACATGTACATCTCCACATGTATATACTTCTCCACTCATGTGTGTATATGTACTTAACATCACACAACAATATTTTCTTCAGAGATTTCAGTGGCTTAATTTTCCGACTAAAATGTGCTATTTCTCTGAGTGTGTATAAATATTCTTTGGTCACTAGTAACTGTAGTTAAATTAGAAGCATTTCTAGGACTGTTATATATTTAAGGACCATTAGTCCTTTAGAGCTCTTGCTATGTGAGTGGTGAATATGTCAGTCACACTGCAAAGGATAAACTAAACTGCAAACATAAACTTTTAAGGCCTTACTGTTTCTCTGTAAAGGAACTTTAGTCTGCTTTGGCAGCCCGTGAGCTTATTCCTAGCTGCTGAGTAATGTGCTGCGCTTGTTTCAAAGGTTTAGCAACACTTGCAACCTAAAAATCAATTATATGAAAAACAATAAAAATATTCTTATTGTATGCCATTAAAAAAAAAAAAAGATACAAAAGGTTAAGCAGAGCAGCCGGCATCTGCACACTAATGACATGATTGTTATGATAGGTGTTTGCTTTACCCTGGAGTGGTAACATTATAATTCATCCACCGCTGAATGAGTGGGGACAATTAATGCAGTCAATGTGTCCCACGTGTTCCCTGCAGCATTAACAAGGCAGCTCCAGGCCCCTCGGCAGACATGGGGCTGAAAATTGAGCTGGCTCCCCGGTTGAATGTGATCCTGATTACCTCCACGGGGGCCACCTGCTGCTTCTTGCCTGCTGGTTTTCTGCGCTGGCCGCCTCAGTCTGTGGGGTCCCTAGGGATTTCTGCCCGGGGCCAGGGGCAGCTGACACCAATCTGGCAAGCTGGGGGTGAACAATTCCATCCCATGTGCCCGGCAGCCGCACGCTGCGCTTGGCCACGCCGAGCCCACCGTGGGCACGCAAGCCCGTGCGAAGGCGGGGCATCACCCCTGCTCCTGCTTTTGTTAGGCACGACATGCACGGCTCCTGCTACGGGTGTCTCATTGTGCCTGTCTGTGATGGGATGCTAGGATGCTGGAGTTGGGAGGGTGTTTTACTGGCAGTAAAGATGCTGTGTGGTTGTGGGGCTGAAAATGGCTTATACCTTGAGCACAGTGGGAAAGTAACTGCTCAGCCCCTGAAGTCTGTCCATATCCCATGATAAAAGAGGTTTTTTTCTAGTTGTCCAGTGCTCATTAATGTAAACTCATGAAACAAAGTGAAAAGCAGCTTGCCCCCCTGTTCCAGCAGGTCATGGGCTCACACTAATCTTCACTGTGCTCAGGTATTGACGGGTGATGACCGCACTCGGAGCAGCAGCTTGGTGCTTTTCATCCTCCCAGGCTGCCTCTGGGGGAAAAGAGGAGGGTTTCTGGAAGGCTGTGATCAGTTATGCAGGTCTGTGCAGCTGCAGCCGTGGTCAAAGGGGCAGTGTGTGACTGGGGCAGGGATCCACACCTGAAAATAGGAGGAGGAGTCAAAAGGGAAGAGAGGTGAAAGAGCCAAGCGGTGCCAGGTAAGCAGTGTGCTGCAGAGTGGCAAACACAGACTTCATTTATTCTTTAGCACGAGTGTCTTGCACAAGAAGTTTGAAGGGGTTTAACAATCTGCTTTTCTTTGCCCTCTCCTAAGTGAAGGGCATTTTCTTCATGAATATTCCATTACCCTGCTGTTCCTTGCAAGCCCTCAACAAACTTTTGAAAATAAACAAGTGTACACAATTCTAGGCAACATCATCCAGGCCTTGCTTTCTTTTTTTTTTCCCCCAAAATGCTGGTTGGGTTTTGCATGCAATTCATAATCTCTTATATACATCTCACTCACAAAAGAGAAGTATATCGCATGTATACCCCAAGGAACTTGCATCTTCTCATACCAGGTTATTCATCTTTGATTTACTGATTTACATTATCTTAAGAAATTCATTTCTTCCTTAAACCTTCCCAACAAGAGCCTCAAAACTCCTTTCAAAAGTACAGTGTTATTCCTGGAGAATGTGCCACCAACCAAGATTGCAGATTTGAACTCTTAGGACTCACCTGTCCAAACCAGCTGGAACATGGCCAGGATCATTTTCTTTATTTGCAGACCAGAAAGCACAGTTAGTACTTAAGAAACAAGAAAATTTCTATGTATTACTCATATTAATTATTTGTATTCAACTGAGGCTGCACTGAATGTGGTATGTATTAAAACAGACATGGCATTTGTATAAATGTGCAAGTAGAAATTCAGTTCTGGAGACATATTTGTGTTTCCAGATAGTCTTGTTTTTCATACAAGGTAGGCACAAAAATCTCCCCAAAATAAGAGCAGAAAAATATAGAACTTATGTTTAGGTGTTTTTTCCTCCTTTTACATGCCTAAAAATAATTTAAAATCTGGACTTTAATATTTAGGTGATTCAGCCACTCTTATTGTGAGGTGAGTTGTCTAAGTCACTTTTTGATCCTAAACTTCTGTCTCAACATCCCTTCAAGAAATGTTAGATGAGAGGACTTGCCTCAGACAGATGTTTGGGAGATAGCTATGATTGTACCATGAAGGGCTCAGATAATGGCATGTCTTTGTCTTCCTGGTGGATAGAAGAACATATGGTGGAAATTCTCTAAAAGTAATAAGATTATATAATTCAGAATTTGGAGAGCAAGAGGAGCAGGTAAAGGAAGATGATTCCTGTACAAGTAATAAAAGGAAATTGATAAGTAAAATAAAAACTTTTTAAAAAAACCTCTTTTTGTTTGTTTTTACTTACAGTGGAATAATATTTTTTGATGGGAAAAAAATTTAAATGAAACAAAACTGTACTCTGAGAATTGTCACTTATTAAAAGTATTTCTGAACTGGTTCCACAAGGCAGAAAACTCAAATGCTTTAACTCCCAAACCAGAGCCCACCCACTGAATTATCTGCCTCCCCAGAGGAAACATATCATTTTGATGCCATGAAAATAATATTAGTGCAAGAAATTCAAATTCCTAAGGATATTAGAGTCTTTTCAGTCCTGAATTAATGAACAAATTTAGTTCAGAGTTACAGTGAGCATTTTTTTTACTGTGTGAAGGCTGCTCAATAGATAATTCAAAATTAATTTATTGGCTCCTGTCTGCTCTTAGCTATTATGGCAGATATCACCTCTACTAAGATTAAAGATTTCAGTGAAGAAATCTGAAAGCAGTAGCTATTAAACTTTCAGCCATTCTTGGTAGCTCCAGGATGTAACCAGTTCCCTCTCCCTGAGGACTGGGTAAAAATTTGAATGTACTATGCTGTGATCAATTGATGATACCAAAAGCACAGCTGCCAGTCTGCTCAAGAGGCCCAGAAGAAAGGTTATGGCAGCATGGCCAGTGTATAAATTGCTGGCTTGACCCAGAATCTAGCCAGTATTTTCTGGAAAACATAACACAGCCACATGGCCAAAAGCAGAGTACCATGATGGAGAGGCTTTATTAAGGGATCTATTCAGACTTAAAAAAAAAAAAAATCAGAGTGAATATGATTCATACCTTTATTTAGAATCAATCCCAATGGCATTTGAGGTTTTCCCTAAGATGAATCAACTCCTGTTCATTTCAGTCAGAGCAGTATTGAGTTGAAAAGTGCTCAGCCCCAAAAGCTATGTGAAGTCATGTTTAAGCTGCTACCGTAGGTCTAGCAGGTCCTAGGAAATGGGTATCTCAAAGATTCAATGGACTCTTTACTTTAAATTTGAATAAATTCTGAGCATGTCCCACAGTTGGTTTGCTAAATCAAATACAGATCCTGGCTGAAGTTCAAATGAACATTATACCATTTTCCTCTTAAAAACTTGGCTTCCTCCTTGAAACACTTATCTGAATCTTGAGGAGGGTATCAATTTAGAGTCAAAACATTAAAGATCAAGAATTCTTTCTTTCTCTTCAACTCCATTTCTTAGAGAACCCAGTTTGTGGAGTAAAAGCTTTTGTTTAGATTCAGTGAATGTTGGCTATAGGATTCTTCCTTGTATGGCTATACGAGACACCCAACAGGGGTAACCTTTGTCAGTCAGGCATAGTCCTGCCTCCTTAATGCCCATTTGATAAATTATACATGGGTTCCTAATGTACTCTCACAAATTATTATATCCTCTTATAGCCCTGTGTTTTACAGTGCCATATCATAGCACAGGAACAGACAATATATTGTCCCAGAAGATGCTGTGGCCTCTGAGATGGCATTACAAATTCTGCCAGTATAAACTAACAAATTAAGAGCTCTAAAAGTAGACTACTTGACAACACCTCCCTTAATTGAAGAAAACATGCCCAATGAAAGCGAGCTGTTGCAGCAATCAGTGCATTCGTGAGTGAGAGACAGGGTTTGATTTAGGATCCCCTCTGGCTCTCTTGTTCCCCAAGCAATCAGGAGCTTTGAGCACTTTGTCCTTAGGGACAGGGATGCCTTACATCACTTACCAGCCACGCCTTGCATGATTAAGGGAAGAGGCAGAAGCCTTCAAAAGGATTTTCTGTCCAGTGCTTCTCACTAGGAGGATGCTGAGCAATATCTTCAAATTCTGGCTTTAAAAAATATCTAGAAAAGTGAGGTGAAGAAGGGGGAAGTGATCAAAGAAGTGTAAGATTCAATAGCCATATCCTGCCCTAGGGACAAAATTCAGTGACAAAACTTTAAATGGGTCTGTTTTCTATCTCAAGATTAATATTCACTATTTAGGGTGCTGCTTTCCAACATGTTGTATCTATATCAAGAAGGAGCTGTGGGATAACATTCAACTTTATCAACATATACAGGCATCAGAGCAGCTGAAGTTTCATTCACTAGTATGTTCGTGTTCAGAAACAACTAGCTAAGCAATTCAACATCAGTAGCTTCATCCAACCAAGGGTTTGTTTCTGTTCATTTTAACATACTGCTCACCAAAAATGGTGATGATTTTTGCTAATTTGTTGTCCTCTGTGGGTGATTTTTTTCTACAATGTAAAAGACTCAGTTTTCTTGTCTTTGAAGGTTGATATACCTCAAGGGAACCAAAATTAATGAAACTACATTAGACCAACAATGAGTAAACAAGCATCACTACGGCAGGATTTACAGGCTCTTCTGACCACTGTTAAGTACCAGCTCAACAATCAAAGTTCCTGTCACAGATGAGAGGCTGCTAGAAGAGTTGGAAGCTATTTGGAAAAGGTTTCACATCCCCTTTTACTATCATGATGATGTAATGTTGTGGTACACATATGGGTGGATCCCAAAACACAAGATGTACCAAGAAATACTCTAGTCTGCAAAGAAATACAGAAAAAGACATTTAAAGCAGGCTGAGAAGTACGAAAAACAGCATTGTGCCAAACTTTATGCCACTTGCTTGCAGCTTTGTAATATTTAACTTCTTGAAAAATTTCAGAATTCAGTTATTTCATTTCTTAAATATGGTTCAGAGCCTTAACACATCTAATAACAGTGAATCAATAGGCTCATTGCCCTACAGTGTATCACAGCACCAGCAAATACCTATGTTATGAAACTAAGTGAATTTACCAGAGTGTAAACCCCCAGTGAGTTGCCTGTAATCAGCCAGCAGGCCTTCAGGGCAAGAGAATTAATGTATTTTAATATTTTAGGTTATCTTCCATATGGCATAATGCTATATCCCATCTGTATTTCTGAGTGTGCACGCAAAAGTAGAAGTATTTTTTTCCAGAAATAAGTCTCCCTTCATAGAAGCTCACCTGCCTTCTAATGTCTTTTATCATCTATTGCTTCAAACAAACTCACAGCAAAACTTTGAGAAGTGTGAATCTACAAATAACATTAATGTCTGTAGAGCTGAATTAGATTATGTCAGATTTTTTTCTCTTTACATTGTTGAAATGCTTGTTTTATTCTATTTTAAAGGACTCAGCCACTTAAACAGCAAGGAATTTCCACACTTTTATGGAACTTATCACTGGATGTCAAAACATTTAAGATTCCACATTTTCATATAAATGTGCAAAGGAGGTTTACCTCTAAACTATCCCTTTGTGGAAATAATGGCACTGTAGTCATCAGCTGCAGGGTATCTAGTTGACTTAATATACTCAGGAACACAACTCTTAGTAGGAGCAGGTGAAGGGTGATGCCAAAAGAGAAAAATACCTACACATTCATATTTATACAGGTATTATACTGGTTCCCATGGAGCATTACAGAGAATTTTTAAGAACCCTTCCAGCCCAGAGGAGCAGTTGTAAGGAGGCAGCAGAGAAGAGCAAACATCCTGTGCTGCATCTTCATGTCTTGATCCATGGTTCGGATTTCACCTATTTCACCTTCTCAGGTGCCTTGTTCTTAGCTTCTGCAGAACCTGTGCTCAGTGGGCTCAGCAGCAGAGGTGCCAGTGACAGCTTTGGCAGGGGACCACACAGGTTTCCCATATTTGGTTGCATCAGATGGAGTGAATTTCATGTCAGAAACACAGCAGGAGTATTTTTGACATCAACATTGGATAATGTCCACCATTAGAAAAGGATAGGTTGCTCATGACTTAACTTCATTCATTGTACAAACTAGTACAGCAAGACCCTGCACTTATGCTCTCAGTAAAACATTTTTAAAAGACAGGCTTTTTAAGTGAAAGGAGGGGCTGCAGCACTAGCAGCACTACCATTGATTCAGCAAGAGAGACTGCAGCCTGAAGATCACACATCAGCTGCCACATGCATCTGTAATAGAGATATTATGTACTACTTCAGGAAAATAAACAGCAGTGTGTTTGATCTGTGTCTCAGAGAAGTAACAAACTACAGAGAATTAACAACTGGCATTGATATGCTTCATCAACACTGCTGGATAAATTGTTTTTCCCCACTTGGTTCTGGCTGGTACATGCCAGGCTGGGAAGGTGGAAAGTCTGCCCCACATCCCACCATTGCTCCTGGAGCCCCATCCAGATGATGTTGAATTGCTTTAGGCTCAATATTGTGTTGCAGGTCTCAGGAATGCTATAGTTGAGGGTGAGCAGCTCCATGGGCAGCAAGAGTCAGCTGAAGTCACAGAGGGAGATGGCTTTACTGGTGCCACCAGGGTCACCTAAGTCCTGGCTGACCAAAAGAAATCCAGGAGCCTCTCTTTGTGCAGTAGAAGGTGGCCTGTTGCTCCCAGTGTGGGGGGCAGCACGGTGGCTGAGGATATTGCTGCCCAGTGCTGCCCTATGGCTCTGCTCATTGCAAAGGTGCTGGACTGCATGACCTTTGAAGATTCCTTCCAAGACAAACCCTTCTATGTTTCTTTGTAATATTCCAGCAGACTTCAAAGGAATCAATTAGCTTAATGCTAAGTATTTTTTTTAAAATCTCATTCTCTTTCTGTTCACAGTCTGTATAATGGGGAGAGTGATTAGAATATCTATACTACAGAGGTATTCTGAAGTTTTAATTAAGTTTTAGAAATGAATTCAAGATTCTGAGATTGGAGAAATGCAAAGAAATAACATGGCCCTCTATGCACTGGAGCTCCTGGCTGCAGACTGTGAAGCTGTAGACACTTCTACTGTTTGAAAAGCTGGAACTTTTAACTCTCAGCCATGTGATCTAGAGCTGAATGTCTCTCTCTCCAAGCTGTGAAATGTAGACTAGTCCTTGTGTATTTGAATTTCTTACTCATGTTTTATAATTTGATGTCCAGTAACCTCAGTCTTCAGCCTGATTCTTCACTAGGATTCTTTTTGTCAGCCTCCTGTACATGTTCATCTAACTGCTCACTCTTCCTTCTATCTCAGCAGACCTTCTTGTTTCAGTGGAACATATCCCAGGCAATTCTATGATTGGTATTTCCATAATTTCCTCTGATGTCTTTAGAAATACTGTTTCTGACTGATCATGACCTAGACTGACATCAATATACAACTGGGGATGGGTGTGCACTCTGGGACACTTGCTTTAGAGGAAAAATTATTTAAATGTTTCCCTCAATCCCTAAGAAACAAAAAGGTCCTCAGAAGTCCTCCTTCAACCTCTTTAGAATCCCTGTGTGATTTGAGGGGGTGGTAGAATAGTGGCTACTCTTCCTTCGTTGACCCTCCTAAGAGATACACTAGAGGGAGTGCAAAACCTCCTGCTTTTGTGAAGATATCACTTTCATATAATCCCCACAAGGCAAAGGTAGGTCAAACCTGCTGCATCTGCCTCCTTAGGATTTGCAGAGCAGGTTCCCTGAGAAGCAGTCAGTCAGGAAAACCCACAAGGAGAAAGAAGCTTCCCTGAACCACTACAGGGCTGGTGAGGGTGGGTGATAATCCATAGACATGGCATTCGTTCAGGAGGTTTT
The DNA here is from genome assembly GCA_013399015.1 of Galbula dea. Classification (NCBI taxonomy): domain Eukaryota; kingdom Metazoa; phylum Chordata; class Aves; order Piciformes; family Galbulidae; genus Galbula; species Galbula dea. Next base: position 265,663 of record VWZX01006705.1, read on the forward strand.
CATCCAGAGCCAATAAATGGGTGTTGTCACCCTGCTCACCAGGTAAAGCAAACAGGTGGGTTGTATCAGCAAACTGAAAGTAAATGCCTACATGATACACACACTGGGAAACACCTGCATGACTGTCCACAGTCAGCTGTGTCTGGAAAGCTTCTGGACAGCCTGGTATGTTAGTTGTAATACACAAAGCCAGACAACTCATACTTTCATTTCCAGTGAATCTTGATACTCACTCTGCTTCTACCCTGTGCCTGACACTGAAACTGTCGTTTCAGACTGAAGGCATTTCTGTAACTGCCCTAATCTCAGAGATCAGCTGGGGGGGGGGGTTGCCTCCGGGCACATTTTCTTTGCTGTGGGGATGATAAAGTACCTATCACAAACAATTTCTCAGGAACCACCGCCCCTTTCAGCATCCCTTGTCCCCCTTTCATATACCTCTAAAATGTCACTGCCAGATGGAGCAAGTGGGATATAGCAGCTGGAGGGTGGGGAGCACCTGGAGCAGGGGTGTGATGGGCAAGGCTAGCACACAGTTGCAGCCACAAAGCAGAAGAATGTGGGCCACCTCACCAGGTGATAATGGGCTATGAAAAGGTCATAAATTCTACTTAAACTCCTACTTTGCTGCTTTGGCTAATCTGCATCTCTAGGATCCTTCAAAACCAGCAAGTTTAGAAACTGGTCTGGCTTTGAATGGATTGCATTGGTCTGGGTGAAAAATTCAGGACATACTATCACAATAATATAGATAACGTTTGAACTTCAAAATAAATTTTAGTGCCTTAGATTGCCCAAGGTCTGGCATATTTTTTGCTCAGAAAATATACTGTGAGAATTTAAAAAACAAAAAACAAAACAAACCAAAAACCAACCAACCAAAAAAAACCACAAAAAACCAAACCAAGCAAACAAAAATAACCTCAAACCCCCCAAAAACGAACAAATCCCCACACAGCCAATTTGTTTAGTTTCATTCTGAACAAATGACATCTCAGAGTTTTCAAATTTAGAAGTGGAAAATTAGAAAAGTGTCATCCAGAGGACTATTTTCATTTTATTCTTCCAGACCACTCAGCTTCTTTGAAAATAAAATAGTATGATTAAAAACAAGAGAAGAATTAGTACCACTAAAAAAAGCAACAACCGTAAAATCTGAAGTTGCTTGTGCTTCTGATGTTAAAACCCCTAATGCATCTGTCATTCCTATCTTATTGCTTTTGGAGGCTTGTGAATTCTCACTTGGTTATTATCTTGTTTCTGTTTCAGTTATCTGTCTTAGAATTACTATTTTCTATATTTTTTATCCTAAACTGTTTGACATACAAGGTGGCTGCACTGGGAGAATAGATAAAATAATCCCTACCCACATGCCTTCTCCAGTGTTGGTTATTTGATAGTAATAAAATGGTGTGTTTTGATTCACCAAAGTAAAAGTATGCCACAAATTTCAAATCCCTCCATGCCTCGTGAGTTTTTCTCACAAAATGAGACTTTTGTAGGATTCAGGCACTTTGTTTATGCAATGTAAACACATGCTAATAAGGTGCAACAAGTTTCTTTGAGCTCTATTTCATTGCTGTAATGTCAGACATGACTTCAACACTGCGTAGACCTTACTCTGCTGACACCTCTCTCTTTCTTTTTCACGTGACAGTTGCTGTCTCCAGGCTGGGGAAAAAAAATAATCAAAACTTTCAGCCTAGAAAATGTAACCAAAAGCAACAATTCAGTATCCATAGAGTGGATCTCCTGTCCATGCAACGTGACTCGGAAAACTTTGAAGTTTTTCCTGTTTCCTCCCTTCTTTCTTTCCTTGACAATCTCCCCACCAAACATTTATAGTTATTCAGTTGACAGCCAATAAATAGCAAAGTGTTTGGGGGAAATCTGTAGTTTTTTTGGAAAGAAACCTATAAAAGAAAGAGATGTGGAGCAAGAAAGAGAGAAAGAAAGAGGAGAGAGAGCCTAATCTGTACACCATCTGTTGCCTAGCGCAATTCATGCTGACACAGGGCTTTTTGACATTTTATACCTCGAATGCAAGCACATAGATCATTTCTACCTTGTACTTTTTCCCGTCTCATTATCGGAATTTATTCCCTTGCTTTGTTGTCGGTGGAGTCCCTATTCTAATTGTTTCTTACATGTGCTGTAAATCTGTCCTCCAATCAGTAAAGCCCTGGAACATGAAACTGAGACCTAGCAATTTCCTTTGCTTACCAGTGCATCTGCTGGAGCGTAGTGTTGAAATAAAATGAAACATGTTTGCACTCTTTTTCTATCATACTGTAATGCACCTTTCATTTTGCTCAAGGAATTTTTAATATTCAATCCATACCCTGTGCATGAAGTCATTTCCCTTCGATATAATTGTAATGGTAATACTCATGGCCTAACTGGCAGTGGCACAGCTGGCTGCTTGCCACAGCTGAGTCTCTGACTCAAAGACTTTAATTCTGTCATGCCTCATCTGGTTTTATGTACTCTTTTGTAGTTAGTTCACAAATTTATTCTAGGGTATCCATTGAGATGGGCAGGCCATTGACTTTTCTCTAAAGAGAGCACACTAAACTAATGAAGGGTACCAAATATGTGCATTGAGAACCCATGCGTGTACTGAATAGAAGTCAGATTATGAGTCAATGTGCCTGTGTGGTCAGGACTTATTGACAGATGCTTAGGCTCTGATTGTGCAAAGATTTAGTGGCAGTGCATAAAGGTAAGCATAGGCCAAAGTCTTGCCTCATCACTGCCCGCAGGATCTGCTGTCACAAGTGGCAAGTGGCACGGGGTCTGCATAAGCTACATTAGCAGCCTGTTAACCCCCAGGGCCATTTAATGAATTCATATCAGTGTTTTGGTTTGCAGGCTTTAATTAACCGAGTCCTTCTGCAAAACTGGGGCATGGCTCAGCCACAAGGAGCTTTTAAAGTCTTTCTTAAGGTTTGTTTTCACTTACAGGGTCAGAATAAAGTTCTTTAGCCTTATCTGTGGTGTCCTGATGCTTTATGCACTTACCATACCTCTTTCCCTGCATCTGCCACTGAGCCCAAAATGCATGTGCCCAAAGCACGGTTTTGTGTTTATCTTTCTGCTTTCATCCCTTTCTGCTTTCACTAAGACCCTCCATCTTTCTCCCTCTAATTCTCCTAAAAAAAGTGATTGTTTCAAGAAGCCAGAATATCTGACCTCTGCTTCCAATTACTCACTGGAAATAGATTTCAATTGATGGTTACCATCTTCATCCATCCTCACCTTTCTGAGTCTGCTGTTTATCTCCTCTCTGTTTGTCCATAACAACTTAGAGAGAAGATTTGCTTTTGTCTATAAAGCTCAACGCACATCTACCAAGTTACAAGAGCAATAAAGCATTATTTACCAGGTTTATGGATCACTCACTTTCAGTCTATTGTTCAAACATAAGCCCCCTCTGATAGTTAAAAGCTGTTGGTGTGAATCGATTCAGACTTCATTTTATGTTAGCTGAAATCAATGACCAAGCTTGTTTCTTGCAGTGGAAGAAAGGTCTTACTAGCTGCACACACTGCAGATTTTCTCAATTCAATGACCAAGCCATAATGCTGAAAAAATCTGATTTGAACAAATGCTTCCATTCAACGTGAGGTGAATTTTTTTTTCTAATTTTGGGATAATTAGAATTATTCTAAATTATGAAGTGAAAACCAAGAGAATATGCTGATTTAAAATGGAAAAAATAAGACATTTAGAAAGAAAAAATTTACCTTTCCCAGAGAAAGAAATAAATTATCACACTTTATTTGCAAACAGTTTGGGTGTCTTTAAAATTCACTCCTTTCTTTTTTCTTAAAAAAATATATATTATTAGATCTTTTTACTAGGACTGAGGAAAGTGCAGAAAATACAACAAAGGTAGTAAGTTCTGTCAAACCCATATTTACTACCACCCTCAAGTGGTAGTTCAGTCAATCTGCTGCACAGATCTGCTCTGATCTGTGCTTCAGGAGACAGGAGTAAACGAGCAGGATAGAAGGGTATATTGGTACCTACTTAGGTCTTGCCCTAATAAGAAGCCAAACACAGCCATAGGATACACCTAAACCAAAGTGAGCAGATGTCTTCAGCTTAGGTGAAGCATAAAAGAACAAGAGTTGGAAAAGAGTATCTCAGTCCTCTCAAGAACATCTTCTGCTCTTCACTTTTAAAGACTACCATGGGAATAGCAACCACTATAACAAGCAAAAGTTTTCTGCATTGAAACCTAGGAACTGAATGAGGCAGACCTATGAAAACTCCCAATACAAGGGCTTAAATTCTCAAAAAATAATGTCAGTTTTCATTTGAAGCATCTATTGATTTACTTACTCACTTGGAAAAGTCAGACAACTTATTTGCATGCTCCAACTACTTAGAACTTAACTATACGTATTTAGTTAGTAAATTCTTGCTTCTCCTCTCTACTGTGCCAATCTTTTCCCCTTCCTTCATCTCAAAAGAATCTAAATTTGGAGTGCATGCCAAATAGCCACTTTCCTAATCTCCTTGATAATCCAGACAGCTAACTGATATGGTAATGAGGTACAGGAATTAATTATGTTTAGTGGAAGCACAAAAAAATTCATTTAATGCCTCCTTCATCTCTGAAATACTATCCTGGCCCATGCTATTCTTACATACCCATGACAAAGGTAGCCTAAGGAAAAAAAAACAAAACACTTGTGCCTCCAGTACATGCTTGGATTTAGAGTTTTCCAGCCTCTGTTTCTCTGTTCACAATTTATTTTCTTCATATCAGCTTTAAATATGAAGTAGGTTCCCAATGTTTACTTAATTTTTTCAGTTTTTAAAAATAGTATTGCAAGCATATGATTCTCATAAAGCATCTTGTGCAGGGGGAAAAGTAAGCCTAGAGGCAAATCCTGTAGCTCTCCAGACTGTAAAGATAGAATGATGACAAATTGTATAAATATGTGCAAATTGTCCAAATGATGTCATGTATCCAGGCTTGCAAAAGTCAGGAAGAATACTGGAGTGTAAGGGTCAGCACAGGCTCTTTGAATAAAATTGAGCAATTACATTCAATTTGCTTAAATTTATCACCAAGAAAAATGTTTTGGTTAATCTTAACCTTCATTTTCTTTTTCAGGCATTTTAGAACCTACTGTATTGTTACATCAGCAAAGTCCTTCAGTAAATTCATGAAAATCCTGGTAGGTAGCAGCCTGCATTAAGCTTGCTGCCTGTTGGAAAGGATTGGTGAAGTAGGACAGTATACCTGCGACCTACTACATGAAACTCCCCAGTACAATTTAAATAGCAAACTGCAGAGCCTTGTCAGGAGTTTTTGGGTTTGGTTTTTGGGTTTGGGTTTTTTTTCTTTTTTTCTTGAAACAAGCAGTATTTTATATTACTTTAGAAAACTGCATATTGAAGCATTCTATGGCTAGAGGACAAAAACACTTTCAGGGCTCCAGCTGGTCTGTAAATGCTTATACTGAAGTCTTTTTAATTTACATTACACAAGTCTTCATTCCTCTCCTTCTCTTTCTGTCCCACTCTCTCTCCCCTCCCCTTTCAGTATCGAGGTCAACCTTCTCCAATTATTTGTCTGCAAACCATTTCTTTCTTCAAGTTTTTCCATTTACATTACACAGATCAGTGTCTCCCTGGGTCAAGCTGCCTTACCTTCCACTGCATCTTTTTCTCACCTTCCAATGCTTTGCTTCCTCTCTGGCCTCACCCTCGACCCCCAGCCGTTCCAGGTTTGGACACAGCAAATGAGTTCAAGAAAAAAAAAGAAAAGAAAAGAAAAGAAAACCACATTGTTTCTGCTTTCTTGACAAACTTCTCTTAGCCACAGCCACAGGAACATGGTTCCAGCTGAATGTGCAGGTGTTTTTTACCAATTCAATGAGCTGCTTGTTGTCCCTGTGCATCTAATTTTGCTTGTAGAGGTGACAAATAATTAATCATCTGTTGTTTGGGTTGTATATCTTGATGGTGCATGTGAATGTCAATGTGGATACTCTCAAACCTGATGATGTCTGGAGCCTTTGGAGCACCTCAGCAGTATTGATTTGACAGACTATTAAATGGTCATTTCTGACAGCAGACCTCTATACCCAACATCAGCTAGACTTCAGTTCCCATCATTAAAAGAACCAAAATTATATTTACTTGTTTTTCCAAGGCTATGAATCAGCATTTAAAGAGAAAAGGAAGACAAATCAAAAAAAAAAATAACCCCATAAACCTTAAAACACATTTGTTCTGACTCTTCCTGTGTGATTCACAATGTTCAGTATATTAACAAAAGTGTCCACTGCATTTAAGAGGTCAAAGAGATTTTTTTGTAAATATATAACTTGCACTTGCTTCTATCTCTAGGCCAGACTGTCTGCACTCTTTTGTGAGCCATGACTCACACAAGAAGTCAATGTGTGTACAGGGTTTGCTTTCTAGCCTGCCTGTTTAGGCAAGAAATTAGGAACAGATGGAACCTGTTACAAAAGAATTTCTGAAGTATGAGCTTTAAAAATGGTGGTGGTTTTTTATTTGTTTTTTAAGACAAAGAAAAGCTCTTACGATGTTAGTGGGATGATATGTGGTGTATGGCTAATTCAGCATCGTGCAATCTGATCTAACATCGAGTTAACACTAAAGCAGCTGAATGAGCCATTCTCTAAGCACGTTTCAGCTGCAAATGTTAAAGCCCCTGTAATTGTTACTTTTAAGAGTGCATTAAAAAGGCTGTGAAAACTGCTCGTTGTAATGATTTCTACAACAGGATCTCTGCAAACACGCAGCTGGAGGCTGTCAAACACACACCTCCCTAATAGACAGCACTGTGTGTACAATTAACACGTTAATTTATGGAGTAAACTGATCAGGGGAGACTAGAGCTTCAAAGTCAAACGCTCACCATTAAGGAAGGAGTGAAGTTCCATAGTAGGAGCTGCCTTGCTCACTGCAAACCCTTTCTAAGACAAAGGCTGTGCCTGTGCTGTTGAACCCAGTGGTGTTGCCTGGCTCCTGTGTCCAGGTGTGAACCTCCACTGGACCCCAATTCTGGATCAAAGTAGCAAGGGGTGCTCCTCCTCTCCCTGTCCTTCCTGCTGTGTGCTCTCCCCGGACTTGAAGCCTCAGCACATGCTGCAACTAAATACTCTGTCTGACTGGCTGGGAAAAAGGTAGGTAGCACATACCCTCCTGCCTGCATGGTGTATCCAGCACGTTAATACCAAAGCAGCCAGACACCATGAGACGTAGGACCTTAAAAATTTAACATTAGGAACACTTTGCACCTAGGCATGTGTCTGTCAGAGCAGAGGGTGTGTTTCTCACTGAGGATGCCCTGCTCTTAAGGGAAGGGAAGAGAGTTTGGTGCTGAATCAGATCCACAGCATTAGGCACGAAGTCACCAAATGTCAGACCAGTTCATTGTTCTGGAGCATAGAATAAGCCAGCAAGGAAGCAACATGGTCTTGGTAACCATCATCATTTCTAACTCCTGGAGACCTAGGTCTGAACTGAAGACCCAAAGTCTGGAAAATTGTCTCAGATCAGAATATTTAGGCTTCTGATTAAGAAGTTAGCATATTTTTTTTCTTTAACATATAAGAATTTAGGTTCCTTTTATATTATGATGTGTTGATTAGAGCATTCACAAAGAAATGAGTAACCCACGCTTAAGAATTAACCAGAGGCATTCAAATTCATTTATACAGCAAAGTGTGTTCTACCCATTTTTCTGAAGTCTTTTGGAGAGCACTGCTCTACTTTGTCTTTCTTCTTTGTCTTCTACTCTCAGCCTTCCCCAGTCCCACCTAATTTTCAGTAACTATCTTCCTCTGATGCTTTTATCAGATGTGCTTCTGTGCACCTACAATTACCCCTGCTTCTGGAGTCACAGCCTCTTCTGAATTCTCTTTCTAGGTGTCTCCCGTCAGAAGACAACTACTATGATTTTCAAGCTCGAAATACGTTGTTGGGATTTTCATTCTGTTTTCTTAGTTCCATGGCAGCTCTCCTCTGTTTCTTTCCACTGTCTACAATTTTAACTCCTCAGAGGAGATAGAAGTTGGGAAATTCCTCCCATACTTAGCTCTCAAAAGGATCCTGTGCTTCCCCGCCACACACCCTCCCTTTACTAAAAGTAAAGATAGTGGGTCTGGGCAGGATATATAGAGCACCAAGGGCTAATCAGATCAACAGGGCAGTGAGTTAAAAAATATGACCTGCCAGAAGGAAGAGAAGCTCAGCTTTGGATAACCAGAGGAGGAGTCCTTAATGTTACTGCCTCTGCAGAGAGTATTAACTGACAGGTCTGGTTAACATTTGTATGTGTGGTTGATCATTAGATTAATTGAATTCATTCAAAATAAGAGTATTGCTGAGGTAGATTCAGGTACTTGGACATTAGGGGTTTGGGAGCTGTGTTTTCTTATTTCCTTCCTTCTGCCATGGCCACACTAGATATAGGCCAGGTGTAGCCTCCATGACTCCTTGCTTTTGTTGTTGGGGTTGCTTTGGGTTTCTTCTTGTTGTGGTTAGTTGGTTTTGTTGACTTTGGGTTTGTTTGTGTTTGGTTGGTTGGTTTTTAGTGGAACCCATTGCTGCTAAGTGACACTCCTGGCCACAGATTTTCACTTCTGTGAGTCATATACCTGTCCTTTCTCTTGTTGCTCTGGACTTCTTGTGGGAACAAAAGGTATTTGGCCATTTGCTCACAGTTTCTAAACAAACTGAGTTTCTGGGCACTTGCAAATCCTAGACAAGTGTTCATGTGCCCATATAAACCTGTTTAACCCCTCACATTTGTGCTAGGTGCACTGAGCCTGCAGAGAGATTTCACAGTGACAGTACAGGTAATCAAGTGCATCCTAGAAACATAGAAACATCATCAGGGTTGGAAAGGACCTTCACGATCATCAAGTCCAACCAAGTACATCCTGGATGTACTTAGATTCTTTGTCTATAAAACTATATATAAATCCCAAGTAGGTTGCTTGACCTAGTGCACAAGTTTACCAGTTTTGTATTTCATACAGTGCCTATATATTCACAAGAACCTTCATCCACCAAGAAGAAAACTATCTGCTTAAAACAAAATAGGACTTTTTAACCCCCTTTGGGGATCTCAGATCAGAAATAAATTCCATCTTTTGTCCTACTTTGCTTCATGCCTAAAAGACGTTTTCCTGCAAATTCTATTGTATTCAGCTTTTGCTAAATAACTTAATAGCAGGTCTGTTACTTAATTTCCTTTGCAATCCATCTTTCCACTGCTTTAGCCAGTTTTCCTCTTGGTGCCCTAGACATATGCCTGCCAATGCTAGACCTCTGGTTCAACAGATTCATTTTGCAAAATTTCTACTGCTGCTACACTAAGAGGCATACAGCCACTGAAGCAGAGCAGCCTGCTCAGAGGAACAGTGGTGTCTTGCCTCTTTGAACAATGGCAGATTCAAGTAGAGAATGCATCACTTTTCAGGAGGGAAAGCCAGCCTGCAAGAGCAAGAAGCTGCTGACCTCCCCAAGAGGCATGGAGAGAGGGAGGAGGAGACTCAGCAGGAGCAGGCAGCCATAGGAACCAGACTCAGCCTTTCTGCCAAGTTTACCACTTTGAACATTTGAAATGTTGGCAAGTATGCAGCCAGCGCATGGTTTCAAGAGCATTTGTAATGCCCTGGTCTTCTCTCACACCTCCGATGTTCACTGACAGCTCTCATTAAATTAATCCCTATAAAGCAGGGGGGATTTGAACAATTTTGCCACTCTCTTAAAAGGTGTTACACCACTGCTTCACCACCATTAAGAAGCCTGGCCACCCAAGTCTCTTGTCCCAGAAAAAGCAAGTATTTGAGGAAGAAAAAAAAAGCCCATCAACAAAATTCTAGGAAAAAAGAGAGCTGCCCAGGAAAGTCTAACCAACAGTTAAACACGCATGGGCTCAGAATAAACAGAGACCTACAAGAAGCCATCATGTCATTAACATTTTCATGGAAACTGAGGGAGACATGTTCTTGTACAATTCAAAAGAGCTGTAGTCATGGGATATATCAATGTCTTTCTAAAGAAAATCTTCAATACAGTGATTTGAAGCTTTGTGTAGTTGAATTCTGGATTTTGTGTTTCTCACAGGTAATGTTTGGATGTGCACAGCCAGCTGCTATTCAAACTGGGCCATTAGGCTATTGGTGGGCATAAACCACGAACGTGTTACTTGGGTTAAACCATTTCTGCCTCCAAATAGAAATAAAACTCTATTCACCACCATTTTCAAGCTAAAAATGTTTAGACTCTGCCTTAACTCCAAAAATTACTTCATAAAAGTATTTTCTGCCAAGGGATCATGAGGTAAAATTAATGACATTAAATTCTTTGCCTGACTTCTCCTCTTGCCTCTGTAACGCCAAACTGTCCTTCCCTATAATACACATCATGAGGAAAACAGCTAAAAATAAACTTAAGAGCCCTGCTGTGATAAGCTGATGAGACACATGGGATTCTGGAGAGCATAACTTGTCTGCAGTGGTGGCAGAAAGATTCTACATTCATTCTGCCAGCATCTTTTTCTGGAATAACTAACCACTTTATTTTACACGGTAAGGCTCAGTCACATTTGAGAAGTCTTATTAGGCACCAGGAACTAATAAAAAATAGCTTGAAAGAGTAATACTCTCTGTCCAAGAACATGACCCCTTCAGACAAGTTGTCATGGAACGTGGAACATGGACAACTCACCAAATAAAATTCTGTGCTGCTGACCCCTGGAAAGCCAGATGTAATAGAGAACACATGTGATCCCTCCTTATGGATACCGAAGACAATTTTCGTAACTAACCAAAGAGCAAAAGTCTCATTGTGAAGGATGTCTTTTACTGTAAATTATCTCCTACTTAAAGATTTAGAAACCTTGCTTAGGGACTTGCTTAGGTATTTTTTTATGTTTGATGCTTAGCACAGGACCCCACATGCACATAACTTAGCCTTTAGCCATCATCTGATCTATACCCAGAATCTGGATTCACCAGCTAAAGAGAGAAAAATCATCGGACTTCAACAGATTTGCAGCTTAGAGCAGAACTTTTCCAGCTGTCAACTTCTCAAAAGTTTTTATTGCACAGAATAATTAGAAGTCAAGTCTTTCTTCCTCAGTAGAGAAGAAATATTGTTTCTTGAGGATATTTTGAATTCTTAGAAGATATGATACCTTAGGTTTAAGAAAAGGTAGATTGGACAGAGTTAACCCCCTTAGACTGTGGCTAAACTCTAGCTGGATTTGGGAGGTTAAATTTTCAATGTTTCACACAATCCAGGTAGAGGTACTCAGTAAACCTGTGTCAAACATAAACATGCTTTGCTGACAGTAAAATTCAGATTGGAGAATTTTCATTAGATTTGTGCGTTTTACTTTTGGCCCAGAATAAAGCAAGACCAAAACACATTCTGATTTGTGGTAAAACATATTAAAAACATATCAACCAAACCACTACAGTTAGAGGGGGAGTATAACCCATAATCCCAAAATCCATGATCCATGGATTATATGTAATATAAAGTAATATTAATAATTGCCAGTTATTAGCCTGAAGCTTCTCAACTTGGGTATGATTCCAAATGAAAGTCTCTTATTTCATGTACATTTGAATCTTATAGTTGCTGCATGGAGGAGCAATCACAGAAAAATTATGGACAATAATGTTAATGTTGATTCCAATTTAGTTAGAAGAAGAATGTCAAAAATGTGGTAGTCTTGTATCTCTGACTACCAAGCAATGATAAAATCTTCACTGGCTTAAGTACAGAAGGACATTTGAAACGCAAAAGGACAAAGGCGTCTGTGTTGGAATAAGTGTAAGCAAATCCAAGGAGTTAACAAACACTTATGTGGGTGCTGGTTCGAATCTAAAGCCTGGACCATTTTTAACCCCTACTCATCCAGTTATCTGCATATTTGTATCAGAAATTAGCTGAGACCAAGTCCCTGTAACTGTGAGTTAAGTTTCTGAACCTAGTAAAATATGTGAATAAGAGAGAATTCAATGCTTTATCCTATTTGAACGATGCCTTTCTGAAAAGGTTGAAATCACTGGCAGAATTTGAGGAGTCCTTCTCATCTTTTAGACACTCCCACTTCAGAAAATGACATTCCTTTTTTTTTTTTTTGAATTTGGAAATTACCACCATGCTGGGAAGCCATCTATTCTCCATTTGCTTTGCAATACTGCCACAACATTTCAGCCACATGCAGCTTATCAACCTCAACATTACCAGCAAGGGTTTTTAGCTTGCTAAAGTGGCAAATGGAGGGAAAGATTAGTGTTACAAAATAGAATTTTACTGGGTTTTTAGTAGTCACCTGCTACAGAGCAGGTTCCTTCTATCAAACTGTCCTGGAGACATCTATGCCTTTGTGAACTGGGGAATTTATCAAGCAATTCAGGACAGGAAAGCTAGCTGAGACAGGAAGCACTTTCTCCTAACCAATTTACCACTGTATTGAAGTTGCTTTTTGCCATCCTGGTATCAAAGAGATTTTTAATTTTTTTATTGTTGGCACCCTCAGAACAATCAGTGCAATCACAATTACTTTGACAGGCGTGCTGGAATTGGAGTAGGCAGAAAATGGCCTTAATGGGAATCTTTTACAAAGCAGCTGTTAGAGTGTGGTAACAAGACTCTGAATAAATGGCAGCTACATAACTTCCCTTAATCAGATTGGAGCAATCAGCTTGAAAAATTTTCCCATATGTTGAAGAGTGGAGCTTAGGCCTAGGGTTATGGCAAGGACACAGGCCATGGTAAGGTTACAAAGTCTGGCTACAATTAAACACTCAATGCAGAAATTGTGATGATGCTTCGGGGAGCTATTGCACTTTAGCCATTTGTAATTGCACATTCGGAAATTACTCACTCTAAAATTACTGGGGGCCCAGTTACACGGTTTACAAACATATGTTCTCAGAGAGAGGGAAAAACATTATCCTTCCAATGGGCACCATTTATAGATTTGTTTATGGTTATTAATGAAATGTAACTAGGTGAGATTTTTTTATTAAGAGTTGTGTGTGATTTTGGGGGGGATCTTTGTGTCATTATTTTAATGACTAAGGCACATTTCTGCCTAGCAGGGGCAAATCTGTAATTCCTGCCTTCTGCTAATGCCCTGATTCAATGCCTCTCCTGTCAGCTCTCGTTGAATAATCCAGTCAGATCATTTCTTCTTCATAGAGGTATTTCTTCTTAATTCTTTACAGATTAGGCTGTGCTTCTGTGGGTTGCATTATCTGTGGCAGGATATGTGGGCTGGCACCTGATCTGTGTATCAGTGCTGCCACTTCAGATATATTTTAAGGCTGATAAACTGTGAAAGTTATGTAGAAAATTAGCATTGCACAAGCTTTGTAATTATACAGCTTTTTATGAATTTAATGAAAAAAGACAAGGCCTTCAGGGTGTCTCTTTTTTCTGGTAGCTAATGCAAGGAAATTTTCCATTGTGTTCCAAAGCCTATCCTTCCTGCTTTTCCCAAGCCTGGGAAACAGACAGGGAGCCCAATGTGCTTCACCTATCTAGAGAACAAGATGTTCTGGTGACTGACAGCACTAATGACCTTTCTGTCTATTGAATGTGAAAGGAGAAGCATAGGGCACCAAGTATGTTCATGTGTGTGAAGGGAGGTGATCAGGGAGCTAACAGGAGGAGGTAAGGAGCATTTTAGAAAACACAATCCATACACTTTTCAAATGCACCTGCTTTGCACATGATTTTACCAAGACAGAAAGGTCTAGGGGTTGCTATGCTCTTTGGAGACCTTTTTTGGTACAGTAGGATCTCCAATAGCTCCCAAACCAATTTTTGGACAAAGGATCTATATCTGAAGGGAGGCTCTAAGAGAGAGAGGATTCCTCCAGTGCTGTGAGCCAGTGCTAAGCTCTGTCATGTTGCCTGATGACAGAATCTGAATGTAAAAGCACACAAACAAAGAGCTACATAGTTTTCTTTAAGTGGAGTAGATGTGATTCCCCATAGTTATATTTATTTATTTTAACTTCAGAGGTGTTAAGTTATGCAGCTCAGGGAGGAATTTGGAAAAGGCTTGCTACACTTCATGTAGGTTACTGAAGTTAAATGAGTGGTCTCTCTCATCTCCATACAAAGATAGGAAACAGAAGTTGACACTTTGAGAAGGTAGCTTAAATCTACTGCTCTGAATGGACATAGTTTGGCATTAGAGCACATTTGGGGCTTAGTTTACACCTCACAGTCTACTTGCTTTCTCATGTGCGAAGGGACTCCCTGTGAGTATCTTTTTCTCTCTTTCTCCATGTGTGAAGTGTGTTGTTCTCGCCCTTATGAGTGTTCTGCCAAATGTCATAAACTAATGTAGGATCTTGCTTTAGCATTTAGGATGTTTCAGCTCCCCCTTTCTGCATCTGTTCTGCAGCAAGTAGAGCTAAAACTGTTCAATTCTGTAAATATGAATTAGATTCTGTTCACAGTGTGTTAGAATTCACTCATCAAGCCAAGTGTTTAGTTTAAGCTCTTTTTTTCACATGAATTTTTCAAAATAATTTCACAATGTTCTTATTCAAAAATAAGAACATTTAGCTTCCTTGTGTTTCCTCACCTGTTTTGTTTGTTTGTTTGTTTCCTTTTCAGTCTGTGGGCTGGACACTATTAATAAATCCTATTAACAAGGTCCTGATATCTTTTGCTACACTTTTTATTGGAGACTGAAGATACTGGGTTTACATTTCAGCTTTATTTGGAAGTACATGTTGAGTAACAGAGGATTATTCATACTGTTTCCAGTGGAAACAACATTAAAGTGCACTGCACTTTACCCTTTCAGAGAGGCATCACAAGCTAATCTGAAAAAGTTTTTTTCTTCTGGGAAGATATTAAAAAGTCTTCTGCCAAGATTATATTTTTAATTGAAAATCTTAAACCAGAAAATCATTGGGTTTGTCTCCTTATCAGTCTTTCTTTCATTTGACCATTGTGAAAAGGACATAAAGAAAATGTAATTGAGATTTTGCCAAAGTATCTTAAATCTCTGCTCAGTGAGAAAATTTGAACGAAAAGGATATTTCTATTTTTCAACTGCACTTGTTTAATTTTCACCCCATTCTCATGCTAACAGAAGAAAAGGAGTGACATAAATAGAGAACACTTTAGCGTAGACAGCTTTCTGGCTCAGAAGCCACTTCCAGGACACATTGAACACACAGAGCACTGCTGATGGCTTCTGGAGCCAGGCAGCTGTCTACACCAGGGCTCACTCTTCTGTTAATACCAGGCTAGTGGAATCAGTGCCTCTTCAGATTTTAATCAAACTACCTGAAATGCTGCTGAATACTGTGTGAGCTGGGGTACAGAAGGACTTAAATTGTTTTCAGCACTGTTCAGCCACAGTCACTGTTGACACCAGTCATCAGCAGTGAGTACTTTCTGTAGGGTGCATGAAGCCATAACATCCTCACAGCTTGAAAATCATTCATTCTTACAACCCTCACACATTCTTCATGTGGTACACTTTAAAAAAAAAAACAACAAAAAACAAAGATAGTCCAAATAAAACAGATTCTTGCACTAAAAAAAGTGGCTGTTCACAGGGGTTCTAGAAATGTACTCATTTGTAAATAGGTTATAAAGAGTTGAAAACTTAAAGAGACACCCACAGCCTGTGGTTGTTAGACATATGGAGTTCTCTCTCCCTCCTAGAGAAAAGTAAACATTGATTTTCAGTTTAAAAATTGTTTTTTGGAACTAAGCTGCAATTGTGCATATTCATTGAAAAAGAGGTGAAGGAGAGTGGAATAGTATTCTGTCACCTGAGAGCCCCAAATGTAAATGAAAGACTCTTAGAAAAAAAAATATAGCTATTTGTCCTACTATCCATCACTGAAGTGTTAAGGTTAAAAATGTATCCCCCTTGATACCATGTCTAGTATTTTTGTAATGTGAGGAAAGTGCAGAGCTAGACCATAACCTGATTCTCCAGTACTTACCCACACAAAGCTTTTCAACACCCTGGCTGTGTGCCCACAGCAGAAAACTGGGCTATTTCTAGCTGAACAAGGCATATTGAGTGACACAAACGGAGCCACACATGTGGAGTGGATACATGGGCTGTTCTCAGCTTGGAATCATTCCTCCTTCAGAGCTGCCTTACACTCTCTCTTTTCCTGGCCACCAAGTTCTCTGCCCAGCTGCTAAGTTCCTCCTAATTTCTCCACCTACACCTCCTAAAGTCCTTCAGCTGACTCCTCTGGTCTGTATGGGCATTTGGCATGTGCCTCTGAGAGAAGGTAGAGCTGCCACCCACTTTGCTTATGGATCTCACACAGTGCTTAGTCAGATCGGGGCAGTAACCGCAGATGCACTTGGCAACTGTCATTTCAGTGAGTCCTGAGGACTGCAAAAGGACAGAAGTCAGCTTCAGGCAAAACAGTCCATTAAGGGGAGTGACTTGTGTTTGCACAGGCAGAAAGGAAGGGAAATGAAGGGAAGGGAATGAAAGAAGGGAGGAAGGAAGGAAAAGAAAGAAAGAGAAAGACAGAAATAGAAAGAAAGAAAGAGAAGACTGTGGAATTTTTGACAAAGTTAATAGTGAGGAAATTTACAACTAGTTAAAATTCCACAGGTTTGACTCCAGTGCTGCTGAATTTGTTAAAACTAGTGGGAGACACAACCACAGTTTTCATTAATCTTATTGGGAAAAGAAATGTAAAGCAAAATGGTGGTAAAAATAGTTGCATTCATAAACATCTTGTTTACCTTGGGGCTTCCACCAGTGGGAATTGTTTTCTTCTTTGCTCACTTCTGCAAATCAAATCAAACCTATAGGCATGGACATCAGGTATTTTACAATCATATTAGGAGGGACAACCACTTCTCAGAATGGTACATTTCCATAGATTAGACAAGGCTTAAGGAACTGAACGAGCAATGAAAATGAAAATGAATTCCTGGCTGATCATAATATTTTCTGCAATGTTACTGAAGAGTTTTGTCTGGTCCACTGTACTCTTTGGGGTTTTTTTTCCAACTGCAGAGAACCTCTGACTGCAAGAGATTCATCCATGTTTCTTTATGTGAACTTAGTGTGAGTCAGTTTAGAGTTTTACTTGAATAAAACCTTCAGAACCATGTTTTATCATCAGTAGAGCCCCACACATGAATAAGTCACCGCAAGCTGGTGATCAGCACTCAACAGCACTCTGTGGTCCCATGCTGTCCACCACACAAGTCTTTCACTCTGCTTCCACCTCCTCCTAGAACAGAACTTATCTGCCTGTTAAATACACACTTTTTTTTCCCCTTTAAAATCCTGGTTTCTCTCCTCACTTCAGAGCAGTAATAACTTCAAAGGATTTACACAAGAGACACCAATGATAGGTTCTGGTTGAAGTTGCTGACTTCAGCAAAGATACTGGAGGTCTTAGGGCTTAAGTACTCTGTGCTAATATATTAATGATAATTCAATATTTACAGCATGAGAGCTTGAGCTGCTCCAAAGGCTAACATCAAAATATTTCAAGGCTGATTTCAGGTATATGTTATCAATATGTATGCAAATCTAAGTAATTTTTGTAATACTTTATCATTGGTAGAAGAAAGGGCCAATTTCTCCTTGCTTTATGGCAGCCATTGCTCTTCTTGAAGTTAGCAGAACTATTTATTTGAGCCCAGGGAGAAGAGTTTGTTCCCCAGATATGAAATCTTACAGATTAGTAAAACTCAAAGGGTTGCAAGTAGGCAAAATAGCTCCTTTGTACATAGTGTGCCTGCAGGAATGTTTGAGCTAAGCAAGCACTCCAGAAAAATGTACGCTGAGAAGTCTTTCAGTGGGAGAACTCTCTGCCCTCCCACAGAGGCAGTGTGACATGGAGGCAGCAACGTGCATTCCACTACATCACCCACAAGTGCAGCACAGTAGCAGCAGAGGAAAAAAATGATTTCCTGTCCCTTTGGTTGACAGCCTTTCACTCACAGCTGCCAGCAATAACTGGAAGTGTTATGGCAATTTTAGTTTTAACCCTACAGTCAAAGTGAGTATCAGTTGGCATGAACTCACATAGTCACCTGTCAGCACTACATAGACCTCTTTTTTGTGATAATAATAAGCAAAGACTTGACAAGTGAGGAAGGAGGATCCAGAAATGAGAGAGCTGGAGAAGCACTCAGAAAGTCTTT
This sequence comes from Galbula dea, assembly GCA_013399015.1. Classification (NCBI taxonomy): domain Eukaryota; kingdom Metazoa; phylum Chordata; class Aves; order Piciformes; family Galbulidae; genus Galbula; species Galbula dea. The sequence goes on from VWZX01006705.1 coordinate 283,852, forward strand.
GTTTCATCATCATTTGTCCGAGTGACTTTACCTGACCATAGGCACTGCACTGAGGCACATAGGGGCATGAAGGGAGAAGCTACTCAAGGCTCTACATTTCTACAACAATGTGGTTGCATTATTAGCTTAAGTGCCTCAATTAAGCATCTAAAATAGATTAAATAAATTTAGACCTTGCTTAGCATAGACAATTCTCCATCACTCACTGTTTGTTCCTCATATTTCAAGTATGGAGATTAAAACTTTGCCACCACAAAGGGGAATTGTGTGTGTACCTACAAGGATGGTGACGTGCTTAGGTACAATAGTAACAGAGTACATGAGCATATTAGATTCAAGAGTATAATTAAGTGGGTACTTAACTTTACACAGGCCTGTTGCCATCAGCAGCAAAGCAGAAGAGAATTATTAGTTGAGTCTCCTTTTTAAATTCACATTTTAATTCAGGCTTGCTTTGTTTTTTTTCCTGACAGTAAGCCTTAAGACAATAGGAAAGTCATAGATCACACTGGGCAGAATTCAGATTGAGGTCTATGAGATGCTTCAAGTGGCATTTAAGCTTTGATCATCATCTTGTCCACCTTCTGTTATTCTTGATTTCACAGTAGGTGAAAGGAAAGTAGCCTGAGTAAAAAGTGCTTGACGTAAAATATTTAACAAAGGTCCATCTCTGTACAATTAAATGTTTACATTCCTATGCTAACTCTGTTCTTGATCAGACAATGACTGCTGTGCAAATGGACATTTCTGATATTTGGGAGAAAGGATCATGTCAGAATTTCATGTTTGGGAGCTGATTACTAGCCACAGGTTAATAACCAATAACAAAAATAATATTTGCTGAATATATCTATCTCTCCACAAATTGTTTCTTAACTGATTTTGTCAAATGTATCCATTGTTTAAAAAAAAATTATTCTGCAAGTTCTTGATCAGCATGTAGATTATGCCCTATTCATCTCTACTTAACTCTCATGGTGTTTTGAGGTGTGAAATTGGGGTTACATGATATACATTCCTGTGTCCTGGCTAGGGCAGAATCGGCTTACTCAAGCAAATACTTGTAATTACCAGTTTTTCTCTCATTCTGTAAATATCTGTAGTCTGTCTGACCACCAGGAGTGGCACAGCTCACTCCTGATATGCTCTGTGGACTCCTTGTCTTAGTGCCTGGTTTAAGTTTCCTCTAAAACGTAGGTTCATTCTTACCCTAGTTTTTGTACTTATTGCACCTTTTTCCTTCATTACTGAGAATTACAGAGAATGCAGTTTCTTCAGCAGTGTGTGCTGTGTAGTTTTTGTGAGGCACTGGGTCTGATTTTGGCATCTCTTCCACCTCGGAGTGATCTCTCAACTAAACGATAAACAGGGCTTTAAATCTGAATGTATGAATTAGCCACGGGGATTTTAAATAGACTTTTTGACCTACGACTGTAAAATTCTATGTATTGTTATACACCTCTCTGTGGGACCGTTTGATCACTTTATTATTTATAGATTAAAGAACATTGTTGCTAATTAATACTGTTCTAATTGTTGGCAGTGTATACGTGCTTGCTTTGATGTTTTTTTGATCCTGTATTTTGGGGATTTCACTTGCTACTTTTTTTTGGATGATTTGGGATTTTGGAACCTGTATTTTCAAGCTCTTGTTTCATTTTCTTATTACTGAGGTCTCCTCTTTTCTAACTTCTTTGCTTCTTATCACACCATTTCTTTTTCTTTTTAATCAAGTCTTATGAAATAGGACAGCCTCAATTAATTCCTCAACATTATACAAGTAGATTCATTTTTCATTGTCTTTGGAAAAAATGGATTCGTATAAAGGTTAATATTTTTTTACCTATATCACATTAGCCTTGTATTGTAGCTTGTTAGGAAAAAAAAGCTTCCCAGTTAATACAATGCAGTGATTTCAGGGTAATCATTAGGGACAAGCTAGCCATCTGCTAAGATTTAAGTTGGTTCTTCTGATGAAGTAGTAGTTCTGCAATCTCTTGGTTACACACTTTTCATAGCGAGCACAGCCACAAAATGGGAATGTCTGTCTCAGTCTCTGCCAGAAAAGCATTTGAGTACATAATGTCAGACAACATCATTGTATAAGTTCCTACAGATCTTAAAATCTATGAAAGATTCAATAAAAAATTCCAGGTTTTGAATGCTTGATTAGAAATCTTTGAGTTTAGCATATTACTAAGATGTTAAGATGTATAGCAACTGTGCAGCAATATAGAACTTTGCAACACTACTTACACTCTTTAAGTAATAAGTTTCACTATGACAAACTATTGAAATGCTGTTGTTGGTTTTGTTTCTTCCTTTAATTTTTTTTTTCTTTAATGGTTTGCAGAAATTTAAGTTTTTCAACAGAAAAAAAAAGTTCCTGGTTTCATGACAAAATTTTACACCTACCATTCAATATGAGAATTCATTTTCTTCACAAACAATTTATAAATGGAGGGAACACAATACATTTTAAAAAGGATAAAAATAATTGTACAGAATGTCTCAAACAAGAACATTATAAGGCATTAGGCAGACAACTACTGTTAAGTTATAATTAGTTCCATTGTGAGTTTCAGCTTCAAAGAAACCCAAAACTTCTAAGAAAAAATTCAGCTGACTCTACCAAGCTTTGCCTACATGTTATGGCCTAGATCCACTAAAAGTATGAGGAGCCTAACAGCCATTGTAAACATCTAAGTCTAAAATGTAGATCTTCAAAACCCCAGCTGAGCTGCTGCCTCACCCCAAGGGAAGATAGTTGTCTTCCCATGGCACCTAAGTTTCTGCTAATAATGTCCTCTAGATATGTAAGAACACATCTGGGAAGATAAGCAGGTGTCTTTAGTAGGAATTAGGAAAAAAATTATTTGTCTGTATGCCAAACAGTAATTGTGAAAAGTCCCATTATGCTGCCACCTGCCCTGGCAGGCACTGATCACACCCAAGCAACACTCTTCCCCTGTTAATTTCTGCAAGAAACAAAACTTCTGTCTCTGCAAATGTCCTGATAAACCTCAGTTTTGATCTTAGTCTTGGTTTATGTATAATTCATCAGTTAAGTTTTCTGAGGACATGTCTGCATTGCTTAGCTAAGAGGTCAAAGGAATTACTCTGTGCCTAGCCCAGACTGCTTGGTGTGCTCCCTGCGTCTGCTTTAGTACCTTTCCACCAGGCAACACCTGGTTCTGGGGTCAAACTGCATGGTCTCAAACAGCAGTGTAGACAACACTGCACCAGGTCAAGGAGAGAGCTGAGAGCTGAGGCATGTGCTTACAGTTTCTCTAAAAGGTTAGCTCATAGAGCTGTCTATGCAGCACATTGTGTTTGATGGAAAACATTTCCAAGTCCTACCTCATCTCACACTGCAAACAGAGTTAGGACATCTAACTCAGACCTGGGGATCCCATTAAAGACAGGAGTCCCACAGTGGTGGACCATGCAACTATACAAACATTTGATTTGTCATTTGACCAAACAAAAGTCCTGCATTCTCTCATGGATCTCGTCCCTTGAAACCCCATGCAGCTTCTACCAAAAATAAAAACCGAGTCAGGTTTACTACTCTAATGTTTCTCTAACACAGGCAGGAGTCTTGTGGTTTTCGGTTTTATATCCTTTGCACAGATCTACAGATGAACTGCAGAGGTGGTGGAGGTGATTAAAAGCAGAGGAGAGACAACAAGGGCAAAGGATGAAATCTTAAACTCAGAGAATAAAATGAAGACACTCCCATCTACTTCAAAGATTCAGAATTTCATTCCCATTTTCATGAACCTTTATCATCCACAGCTATCCTTTACCATGTTAGCCTGCTTCCTATCTTCTCATTCTAGAAATCTATGTTCAGACTTTTTTGCCAGGTATTTTTGTGGGCTACATTTACTCAGAACTAAATTACCAGTATAGATTTAAAGTACCCCTCCATCTGATTTAGTCCATGAGGGAAACACAGAAGTTCTTCATGTCTGTGGGAAGTGGAAGTGTAGAACACAGTAAAGAGAAGAGTCCCATGACAATGAACTTGTATTAATGATTAATGTTTTCTCCTGCAAAAACAGTCTCTAATTTCCACTCCTTTAAGTCTAGAAAGTCAGTTCAAATGAAATACTTATATCTTCTTTCTGATGTAGAAGAAAACAGCTTGCTTATTTTTTAATGGGGAACACTTATAGCTGGTTGTGCTCTGACAAAAATGGAATTTAACTTTTTTTTTTTTCAGTATGGTATATTGACAGCGGCAGTTCCTCCAAAAACTAGAAAAGTTTGATCCTTTTTCCAGACACCAGTGTTAATAAATGGAGGTCCTCTGGCTGAACTTTATTCCCTTAAAAGAAAACTGTTAAAGAGGTTAATGAGAGCAAAGCTAGGCCAGTGTGGAAGGCACATGCAGATCTCCTCTTACACAACTTTCTCATGTAGCTGATTTTGCCTATAAAAAATAGGAAATTATTTTAATATTTTGAACTTTCAGGAATAGAGCTCCAGTTTCCAATACGATGAAAGTCAGACACCACTGCTTCATCTCTTCTGCTTACATAACTCTCCTGCTCATATTTATAGTCTTGCTATAATTTAAAGAATTCTCAGAATGGCTTAAATTAATATCTTTCACATTTTAATTTTTTAAGTAAAGAGGAATGCACAGGCTTTTCTAGGCTAAACCTTGTAACTAATAAAACATCAAAGAAAGATGATGAAAGAGATACAAAGATAGTATATGTAAATGCTACCAAGTGATCGTAGGTTATAAGAGGAATTTAGTATAGCAAAGATTTGGAATTGCCAATTGAGGTTTAAAAAAAAAAAAAAAAAGAGACACTAAAATCCTACCTCTAGATTCACTAAGGAGCTTTAACTATGTATTTCCCTCTAGAATCTTTGAGAGTTGCCTGAATACACCTCTGCCTCTCTTTCTAACTTTAGGGCTGGTGAGCACCTCCTGCCTAGGCTCTATGAAAGGTGGCCCAGGCTCACCTTTGTGGTGCATTCCTCCTACCACTGGCCCCCCAAAACCGATCCCCAGCAGTGACGTGTGGGACTGATGTTCAGCTGAGGTAGCTGGGTACCAAGAGCTGCCTGTGTTTCTAGAGATTCTCCACCTGCCCCTGAGCTCTCAAGGGAAATAGACAGAAATGTGCAGAGGGTAAATTGAGCAACTTCCAGCTCTGCAGCATGATTGCCCTGATCCAACTCCTCCACCGTTAGGCAGTCATCAATCATTTTTCCACCTCACTTATAGCCAAATTCCACTCTTAGATGTGCATTCGCAAATCCCGTTGATGTCAGCGGTTAGCAGTGTACCAAAGGAGAAGAATTTAACTCTTCATATAGTTTTCTCCACTTTCTGAAGGTCCTATTTGCAATTCCTGAGGCAAGAATATTTCCCTAGCATTATATTTAGGTTTAAACATCATAAAATATTAGAAAGGCTGGCATTGCTGTCCTCAGCTATCACCTCACTGAATCATATACTTAAAAACTTTCTAAAGCTGATGTCAATCCTTTTGCACTATTGGTTGGTTGGGAGTGGTTTTTTGGTAAAGCTAAGTTTGCCAATGTGGCAAATTTGCAGAAGCTTCAGGGGGAAAAAAAGATGGAGTCTTACGTCTTGGAACTTTCTAAAAGAGAACCAGGGTAAAGAATCTGTTTAAATGAAAAAGTTACAAACATAGAGCATTTCTGAGTGCCTTGCAATAAGATCTCAAGCCATCCAGAGAGCCACATCATTAGAGACAAAGTTGTTTTTGAAAAGTAAAAGCTCATTTTATGTGACTGATGTATAGGCTAGGAACTAGATGCTCTCCCTCTGCTTTTAGTTCCTTGATGTATTTTTGAGAGCTAGGATGACTCCTGGTGAGTCCATAGGTGTTTTACAGACAGGTGTCTTCTAATTCTGAGAGTCAACATTTTGTTTTGGTGGAGCCTTTCTTCTCAAGATAGAAATGAAAATATTTTTCAATTTAAAATGTGGGAAGTGTCCTGGCTAGTTTTTATGTTCACTCTCAACAGCACAATTTATCATTGATTCAGCAATTTCAGGTAAAGTTTATTCAAATAAAGAACTGACTCTAGGATGTGTGGCTGAAGTGGGAAGATGTTGCTAACCTTCAGATCTCACCTAATCCTACCAAGCAGCATTACTGGCTGGTAAAAGGTAGTCCTGCAGAACTGGGCCACCAGGACAAGTCAGCCTTTCTCCAGGGTGGCCTCACATATTCCAGAGAGGCTACAAAGTTTTCATGGAGTATCATTAATCTCTGGGAGGAAGAAAAGAAAGGGAAGAAAAGGAAAATAAGGATTTGGTCATTTACAGCTCCCTTCAAGAATCTGGATTTCTTCTCTTCCAACACAACTTTCTATTAGCTGAACCTGATTCAGGGCCAACTGCTGAATCCTCACACTCTAGGCTGCAGCTCAGCTGCACAGTAGTATCTTTACATCTGTGCCAGCTAGGGTTATTACTGAGTTTTTAACTTCTGCTATAAATAAAGCCTTGTCATCTAAGCATTCAATTTAAATACCTCTCAGTTTATTTTTGAACACTGGAAGTTAATAATAAATATCATCTTTGTTTTCTAATTTTTTTACTGAGTTGATTTAAATGCTCTTGACAGCTCCAATCCAATCCTCCCATCCAAGCTGACAAGCATGACATGCATCTCTGCATACAAGCTCTCAATTATGCATAATCCAATGTTTTCTAGGGTTTTAATTGAATCACTAGTCTCAAACTTGTTATTTTTAATTTACAACATTTGATTTCTGACACCGGCCCCTCTATGTCATAAATTATGCAGGCAAGAGCCTTAGTTGTGTGGGTGATTAAAAAAAACTAATTAGGCATGATAAAAAAAAATAAAACAGAGACCTCTTAAATATGTGCATGTTACCATGTAAGAGAGGCTTATTTCACTGGAAATGCCTGGCTGATTTTTTTTTTTAAGAGATTATGTTCAGTTCAGTACAATTTGATTGATTTTGACAGAAATGAAAGAAAATGTAGAATTTTTTCTTCCTGCATATATATCAGAAATTGCATTACATGGCCCGTTGATGTGAATTTCTCCCACAGCTCATTGAATGTAATTTTGTTAAGTGGGCAGGAAAATGAATATGAAGAAAACTGAATAGAATCCAACATTTTCCTTGGCACCAGCAGCAAAACTGAGACATGGCATATATAGGTATAAATATATGCATATATATATGTAAGGTACAATTAGAGGTATTAACCTTTTATGCCTCAACTAATGACAGCAAGAAGGAAACTGTGCAGAATGTTAAACACCACTAAAAGGTAGATAGCAGAGGAATGATGGGTCTGCAAAAACTGTACCAGTACAGCTGCAAATTAAAGGAAAAAAATATTTTCCCTTAAATGAATTTAAGAAGTTGCAAGTGTAGTTGCTACCTGAACTTGCAGAGGCTTATCATTAGTCTCTAACAGCTTAAAATTTACTATTTGAAATGCACTGCACCGAAAAGAACTTAATTTTCCCCTTTTTTAATATGTTCTTTTTCAACAACCTGGGGGAAATTTGAGGAAGCATCATTGCTTCCTTCCAGTTGTGCTACATAATCTTTGTGCTCCAAGCCTCAAACCTCTGCACCACGGCCATAGGCAGCACAGCTGCTTTAAGCCCCTACATCAGGCTGTGATGATCATATGAATGAACTAAGGAGTTGCTTCACCAGAAACTTCCAGTTCAGGACAGAATTTAAACTTCTATTCAATGTTGGACCTGTAGATGTTTCCAGCAATGCTGCTCTTCCACTCACATATAAATGCATGCTTACAGAGTTTGCTGGATTAAGACCAAAGACTCAGATGGAGGTGCCTGAGGAAGAGCTGGCAGATTTGTTAGTCCTAACACCCTTAACAGCTTTAAAAATTCACGGTACTGATTGAAAATCCTGGATGATCTGCTGATCCTTAACAAACTCACTGTGAATTCTGGAGTTGAGATGACACTTCACCTGCAGCAAGAGGGGATGAAGGCATTTCAGAAGAACAGGGGCCTTTTCTACTGCTGGTATCCCAGAAACATGGCATTGAATAGCTACGCTCCTTTCTCTGCAGGAAACCCCCAGCAGAAGGGAGACAAGGATGTCAGAAAGGGCTGAGGAGACATGAGGATGGAGGGCAGAGCCCATAGTGTTTTTCCACAGTGAGCAAAGCTACTTCAGCAGTTCTTCACCAACATTTATAAAACTGCCAATAGAAGCTGCTAAACAAAAGCAAGAGAAAAGTCCACCTCTTCAGTTCAGCCATCCTGGGGTTCTACCATGGGACAGAAGAGTCCTGAGAGACTGTGAGAAGCAGGAATGTGGAGCACCATTGTTCTTGGCACATCATCTTGAGTGCCCTCAGCTGCTGCCTGCTGCTTCAGATGGTTAGAAGAGACACTGTAATTCAAAGATGGCTGAATTTTTTATAAACATTTCAAAATGCTTACTAAGAAGCTATAAAGAAAAACTTACTTAAATGTTTGACAATATATTTTAATTGATACTCAGCTTTTGTTCAGATCAAGAAATATTAGTGCTTGGGCACAGAAGAAAGGACATCTAACTTCTTTTCAAAGTGATTCTCCTGCAAGTCCTGAGAAAGATTTAGAACATGCTCTGGCAATGGAATTGGTGATAAACTGAGAGAATAGGATGACATCATGCTTAAATATTTTATCTTTTTCTACTTGAAGGCGTACCTGGATTGGCTAGAGGTTTGTTTTACAATTTGGAAAGGACTTACATAAGGAGAAATCAGTGGAAAAAAATACTTATCTGCAATCTCAAATGTTAGAAGAGATACCACACTACACATATTGGAAGTAGAATAGGTATGTTATATTCCTATTTACATGTTTTCCTCTCTGTCTCCTAATTCTGAATTCTATGTTCCATTACTGTGTACAGTCTTAAAAACTCAACCAGAAATACTTTTGCCACTCAAATCCTACTTAAAAGGGATTTTCTATCTTAAATAAGTTGAACCGAAACATTTAGGGTTTTTTACCAACAAAATCTAAGGTTTCCCTCAAAAGAGAGAGAGTATATTGCAGAAGAGGTAATTAGAGATGAAAGCATACATTGTCAAAAAGGTCTTTAACCATTGTGGTCAAAGTGGTTCTGAATCTCCTCAGGTCTGTATTATAGTTGGCCTTTGTATGAGTGTACAGGGAAGAGGCAAGGGAGAAATGGCTTCCTTCTCTTAGGCAGCCAGCTCTCAAAAACTTAACAAAACAAGAACAGAACAGTGAAAGTGCTATAAAAATAATGGAGTTTTTGGAGAATTTGACAGCTGCCATAGTTTTCTTGCAACATCCTTCAGTCAGAAGGCTCCTAAAATAAAAACAAACCTTAAAACAATCAAGGCTTAAGATTGGATCAGTTTCAATCCCTTACTCTAATAGTTAAACCCACATCATGGAAAGTTGCTAAGAAATCTGTTAGGTATTTTAAACTTTGAACTAGATAGATTTGGAATTCCAGATAGTCTTCCTCAGTTTAATTCTTTTAATAATTAGAAACCTTTCTCTAATTTCTCTATGGACTCTTTCTAAACTAATATTTGGTTTCCTATTTTGTCCTTCAGTACAAATAACTCTTCTCTCTTGTCTTTACAGTTTGGATGCACTTTAGGACTGCTGCCCTATTTCATCTCAGTTTGCCAAATTTGATTTGTTTGTTCCTCCTTCTTTGGCTGAAGCACATATTCAGATGGCCCTACCTACATCATCTGAATCTCTGTCTTCTTATGTAGGTCCTAATATATATTCATATATGTCAAAATAGCTATCTACACATACATTACTAAAGACTTTTTTCTTTTCTCTTTACAATTCCCTTTCTAGCTTTACAAAAGCCTGATTTCTGGTAATGTTTATTTAATCTCTTTCAACATGATTCACCTCTATCAAATTGAGATGTCTACAGTGTCATTTACTACATTGGAACCAGTTACCCTAGGATGTCTTTATACTTAATAGAAATAAATTGGTGGGTTTATGATGTCATTCTTCTGACCTCTTCCAGACTTTTATGTGAGTAAAGGAGATTCATGGCTGAAAAAATGCTTTTCTCTTACTGCAAAATGAATCTAGTGTGACTAACCCAGGCATAAACAGATATCGTAGACATATATTTGTCCAAAATCATCCCATCCAATAACACCCTGGCCTTTCAGGCACAACCTACTTCAGTGAATAATACTTTTGGAGCTTTACATTCAGATATGTTTTCCAGGAGAAATTCCATGGCTCCTGGTAATTTCTGACACCTGGGTCTACTAAGAGATGGAGATTCTGTGATTCTGTAAGTAATCAGTTCATATAATAAAGCTGTAGATATCTACCCAATTTTGTACATGGGCTCCAAATTACTCATGGTGTAGATTTATTGAAATGCATTTGTTTGTGTGAGGGCTAAACATGTTTGTGAATGAAGATTATCCATATCCAAATCTTCCAGATTCATGCTATCAAATTAAGCAGTCAGTGCATGCATACAGTGCTAGCTGTAGGATTGAAACCTGCTTTTGTGTGACATCTGCTCCCTGTGTTTTTACCCACCTCTTTTATCATGCCTTCAGCTGTTTGCCTGCCATTATATTCTGTACAGGGTCTAGCACTTTGGAGTTTTAAGATTTCCTAGGACCTCTAGTCAAGCAGTAGTGTAAATAATGGGAAAGAAGTTAATTTCCACTGAAGGATCCAAACACAAATGTGATCAGATTAGAAGACTTCAGCTAAGTGTCTACAGTTAGCGCTTCCACATATTTTTTCTCTACTAAAAATACATCAGAGCAGTCTATGGTGAAGATAAAGGAGGCCAGGCTCAGTGACAGTGTACAGAAAAATACTGAAAACAAACAGGACTTATGTCCACTTCAGGATCTGTGTTTCACTCTTTCCTGTGGTGTCACCTTTATTAGGGTGGCAACATTCAAGTCAAACACTTTGACTTCTTGTAAGAATTTTTTTCACTTTCATCATGCCAGGCATGTATTCGTCTCATGAGCTCTATGTACAGACTTTGTTCTCTGTATGGTAACATTAGCAACAAACTCTCATTTCAACAAAAGAAAAGAAAAAAAAGCTTGGCCAACACAAATAACAGCAACTACAACTGCAAAGACCAATACAGATTAACTAACAGACCTTTCTTTATGTTTCTTCAATGAGAATTTGGGTGCTCACCTTACTGTTAGTTGAGGACACCGTAGGGTGAATCCCCACTCTGACGAAGAATGTTAATAGAAATGCAATCAATCCTAACAGGCATTTCTTTTCTGTGAAGAGAAGAAAGACTGTGGCAGCTAAATTCTCTGAATCACCTGAGTTATTCTGGAATAAATCACCCACAACTCCAGAACATGTTAGCTCTGTAAACCTGTCAGTCATGATCAGCAAATTGTTAAACATTAGAATACAGAAGAGCATAGCTTTGATACACAAGCCCTTGATATAGGTGCTGCAACTTCAACACCAAAGATGTATGGCTCCTGCAAGCATGTGAGTTGAAATTTTATACCAAAAAGCCTCCACTATTATTCCTTGAAGACCTCTCAGCAAGGATTAGAATATACATATTTCATGCAAAAATCAGACATAAAAAACAAAATGGCTCTTATTTATGAGTAGGGAAATTCAAAACCTAGAGCTGCAACCTTTACTTAATGCCAAGGCCATGAAAATGCAATGATCTACAGAAATTCACACTTTCGTCTCTGGGGGCATTGTTACAGGCTCATAAAAATCAAATTGCTGTTACTTGAGCTTGCAAATAATTTATACCTATCATTTGTCTTATAGTCCTAGCATTTGCCTGCTGTGCTGACCACCTACTCATGGATGTGTGTTGTAGCAATCATGTTCTTAACACAGTCACCGGAAGAGCAGAAAGTGTTATTTGAGAAGATTTGAAATGGCCACGACTGGTCTACCAAGGAAAATCTACATGCTCATACACTGAAAAAAGATATTTTTTCCAAAGTATAATATCATGTGTTAACACAGTCATTTTTTCAAAGGTAACAACTGGCTACACAAACCAGCAATGAACCCCTGCTCCAAATGTCACTTATTTAATTCCTCCTCGCAGTTAAATGGGTAATACAAAATATTTTAAGAAAGAATGTGCCAACATCAGAACTCCACATTAAATGTAAGCATGGAAGTGCATGTTTTAGCAAACATTATTATCATTATTGCCATTCTTTATAATTTAATGTTTTAACTACTAACCTTTCATGGGTTAAAATTTCATCATAAATATCAGAATGCTATTAGTCAACAAGAACTGAAATATCTTCACAACCCAGTCTTGTCATTATCAACTATATTGTAAAGAACATATTTTTCTGATGTCCTATATATAATTTCCTACAATTTGTGAGTAGGGAAAATTTAAATTAAATATTTTATATCATGCAGTCAAATCTACACTTCTCAGTGGCTATAATTTCCCTTTCCATTGCAGCAAAATGGTACAAAATCTAATCTGAAATGTGAATTAGAATTATCTCTGTTAAACAGAGGTAATTTAAAATCACTCCAGCATTCTTAAAACTTAAGCCAAAGGAACAAATATGTTCTTTAAATTTATGTAATAGGTGTTAGACAGAAAAAAAGAAAAATTCATTAAATCATCTAGTTCTTGCTTCCAATCTATCATCTAATCTTGGGAAAGTAGCTTAGACATCCTCTGGGTGTTCTCTACATATAATATTGGCAGAATAGGGCCCAAAGTTTTTATTTTCTTACTACATGTCACCAAAATAAACAAACAGAAATTCCCTCTGAGCTGAAACCAAACAAAAAGAGAACTGCAACTAGCTGACCTAAAAAAGATCTGCAGGATCCATTTCACTATTCATTTCTAACACAAAGGCTGATCTTAGTGAATTTGCAATGATGTCAGTCAGGGAAGTACCGTCCTATTTTTGGTACCAAGAGGAAAGAGGCATTAAAGTTTCATATAATCAAATAGCAACATTAGATTTAGAGAACATAAGAATCAAAATATTCTAATGTTTCCCTAGGTTCAGTTTAATTCATATCTGTGCCATCAGGAAAATAGTAACAAGAAGATAGTGTTGTCAAATTGCTTCTGTCCCACTCCTTCCCCTTCCTTGGCAGATTCAGAAAAGTAAATTGTTTCAAATCAAACATACCAGTATTTCTTCTTTGTTATTCAAATGGAGACTGGGACTGCTGAAAACAATTTATTTCCACATACATTTCAATCATGCAATACCAAATTTTATGACAAAAAAAAAAAGCCAAACCACAGCATCTTTACTCTTAAAAAAACCTCCTGAATATTTTTATTTCCCATATGGAATATTGAAGAGATCATAGCTCTATTTCACTATAGCTCCAGAGAACCACAATTGTGACTCAGCCTTCTCAAAGTGCTTGGCCTCACAAAACAAGAAATTTATAGACTTTTTGTGCTGCAAAGAAACTGACATTGACACTAATAGATGTGAAATAACCCCCTTGTATAGCTAAACTTATGAATTTTCCAATATTAGTTTAGTTAAGAATGTCTGGATTATACAAAAAAGTCTGTCTTTAGTTAAATGTATCTCAAAAACTATTATTGCATACTCTGTGCAACACACATGTAAATATCTCAGCTGAAAAAAAAACCAAATTCACCAATCACAAGTTTCCCCATTGGTAAACTGTAGAATTGGATGAACTTGCTCTTGCACTGTGATGAAAACTCAATATGAAATCTGAAAATAACTTTGTTCCTTTGTCAGCCTATTAATAAAATCAAGTGGTTTCTGGACCATCAAGAGGCAGGTTTCCCAGCTAAAGAGCACCTCACTTGGTACATATCGTTTTTCCTTGCCATTGAATGAGAAACTTACTCCTGGCTGGCAAAAGCTAAAAAAGAAATAAGGACTTGAATCCAAAGACTTGTGAATTTAATAGAAAAATTCCCACTGGAATGATGAGGCTGAGGAGGATCCAACCCTGAGCAATTTACACTATATCCCCTGACCTGTATTTTAAGCCTGGTAGGGGTGAAATTTAAAGTATACATTGTATATGTATTAAATATGGTTAATATAATTCCAAGGCATATCTTTGATTAAGGTGTGGGAAATGTATGAAAGCAAAGTAATGTTATCATATAAAGCATGAACCCATTTATTTGAGTGCATGCATATGCATTCACTGATAATACTTTCCTGAAGTTTCCAGAAAGGCTTTAATAAAAAACAGTGAAAGTGTCACTTACTAGACACTCTCCACTGATCTCACAACAAAAAACTACAGAACACAAAAAACCAATTTACACCTTCAGCTTAACTTTTAGTTAAGACAACCAGATGTTGGAGCTTTAGTGCACATAGGTTTCTTTCCTAGATATCAAATGCTTCTAAATGGCAGTAGCTAACAAAATGAAAGCAAGTCAGGATGCTTTCTATTTTCAGATGAGATCTGTCTGATTGGGACATGCTGAAGTTACCACCAAAGAGTTTTATTGTAAACACTTGTATTAATGTTAGTAAATGCTAATTTTGCTAGACTGAAAAAAACTCTGTGCAAAAAAGGATACAATCTTGCTTCTATAAACAGGAATAATAGGTGACAAAGTTTGGTAAATGTCATTTTCAGAGTATAATTGAAACTGATGTCTGGGTCTGAAATTGCAGTGAAAGTTTGGTGCTAACAGGATTTCAGATAACATACAAGACATAGCTAAGTATATTTTAAGAGTTTAGAAGAATGATTTTTTGGACCATCTCACTAAAATTCATACTTATCATTCCAGCTTTGAAACTTTTGTATAAATATTACAGATCTATTCCGTCAAGTAAATCAAAGCCTTTGCCAAAGAAGTTACCACATTTACCCCACAGAAGCAAACACAGTCATTTTCTGAAAACAGAACATGTTAAATCCTCTTTTAGAGGAGATGCAAGGAAAGTCTCATCCTGAGAACTTTGCATCTCAAAACTAAATACTGTGGAAGAAATAAAGCGTAATTTCATGTCTTGAAATCAGACAAAATTAAATCAATTAAATGAAATTACTTTTATGTCTATGCACTAAGTACAGTAATGTTTAACGTCTTAATATATGACACATTCTCTTATCCTAAGTAGAGTTTGTGGGCTTGAGATAATCAACAGCTTCACAGTGAAATATTTCTCAACAGTTTTAGCCACCCAGGCTAAGGGTAAGTATTTTGTGACTAGACATGGTCCAGACTCTCCCTGTAGCTGGTAGGGGGAAGCAAGCATTTCAAGAACTCATCCATCTTAAAGTGGACATCTTGAGATACTCAACAAAGAGAAATGGGATAAAGATCCACCTACAGGTGCCTCCTCCACCAGACACCAGGTAACTGAGGCAGATGTGTCCTTTCAGGCAAATATACATGTTCTCCTTCTACAGGTCTGTCTCACTCCCCAGCATTCTCCAATGCAGGAAGAAGTGTTACCACAAGCTGGAACCCTATTCAGTATCTACACAATAGTTTTCTTACTCAGCAGGAAGGTGACTTGTAGCAATACATGATGATGTCACTAGAAATTATAATGCAACACTGCTTCCTGAGACAGAAAGAAGCATTCCCAGTCAAAAACACTTCCTGATTTTTAAGTGATTTTAAGCGTATTGGAGCAGAGCATTTAAGCCATTTGCTGCAAACTAGAGCTGTGCATTTAAGCCATGTCATTATCTCCTGCCAATTTGCCCAGTAGTCTCAGCTGTAAATAGCTTCTTCACAACTTGTTCTGAGGTGCAAAAGCAAGCGGATGTGATACCAGTCTTATCAGTTCTTTGGCCACAGACACTAATTCTCATTAATCTCATATGCTGCATAGCCTGGTGGAATCCATGGACTTTGTAATGTTAGTCACAATCTTCAAACAGCTTTGCATGTGGGTATTAGTCTAAAAGAAGGAGTCAGCTCAATATGAAGCTAAATTCTCTGCAATGTTTTACAGATCAGCTGAAGAGATTTTACTTCAATACATCTAGAGGTATATTAATTATTAATTATTATTGAATCATTTACCTCCCACACATCTCCTTGGGACATGCAGGTTTGAGGACAGTTGGTACCTTTCTGTAAGTTCAAACTTTGTAGCCACACGTTGCCATGGGTGTGCTTGCCTGCTTAACTGTCTAATTTCCACTGATCAGTGATGTGACAGGAGGCGTCAGCGTAGCCAAATCTGCTTTTCCCAGGAAAACATTCCTTAAACTTGCTACTATATATATATGTTATCTGAATGCAGTTTTGTAAACTAATTAGAAACATCAAAAAACATTCATTCATTTTTACAGAAGAGGTCTGGGGCAGGAGGTGGTTATGCAGGCCATAGTTTCTAGATATTGATTTACCCTTCGTTTTAAGGGCATCCAAAATTTCCTCAGGATCTCTCTTTATACATTTCCTATTAGTATTTGTGTCATCTGTGTATACATTAATTAACCAAATAAGATTTATTTTTTTCATTACTTAACCTTATTTCTTACTTCCTTCCCTTACCTATCACAGGTTGATATCATCTGTAGGAAAGTAGAGAAGCTTTGCCCCTTGCCCACACTGAAGGAGACAATAGCTCTTCCAAGCCACAGGTGCCACCAGTATTGTTAGAAATCCAGAGACTATGACAAAATGTGCTCTTACATCACATATTTTGTTATCTGTATCACCTTGCTGTTGCCAGAGTCACGCTGACAATTACTGATTAACTCAGCCCCAGCATGTATCTGAAATGAATCACAATGTGTTTCCTCAGCAACATATCATAGGGACCACATTTTTGCTTTTAACTACAATTTAGGTAAGTAAATGTGAACATACTGTAAGATTCAAATAATACACTGTACATTAGACTACCAGCTGCAGCCTTATCATATTATCCTTTATAAACTTGGCTCAAAGTCCAGAGGGACTCTGGACTGCTTAATTAGTTAATTTCTGTTTTGATTGGAAAGGCGAAAGTAAACCTTTTGGAAATGAATTCATCAATTCAAACTGCATAAGAGGCTTTATTGAAATGCAGTCTGCAGTGTTCTTAAGTCAGCCTCATCATGGAATGTTGGAACTTATCTTAATTATGGTTGGTTGTAATACTGTACTTATATTAATAATGTTCTTATGTTAAAGAGATTTTTTTGACCTTTTGGAGTGCAGAAATCAATGAGAAGTTGATAAAGCCAAGTTCATTGCTGCCTAAAGTAAAGCAAGCCTGATTTGTTTACTTACCTAAGCCTTCATCTGTCAGACCCATTCTGAAATGATTTATAGACCTCTACCCAATGAAATCATTTAAAGTAGATTAGATTCAAGGAACAATCACCTCTAATATGACAAGCTGATGGAGGCTGACAGGTAACCAAGTTGCTCTGGATGGCAAACAAGTTCCTGAAATTCTGATTAAATTAAAATATTAATGGTACCACTGGGAAAATAAGATTGAATCATGTTAGGCGAATTCAGTATTAGAACCAAAATGCAAATAGCGAATCGTTCTGTGTGAAGAAAGGCAGCTGAGGTACCAAGGGAAGTTACCTCCAGTAAACGAGAGAGCAGGAAGTGAATTCAAATGAAAAGCATTGTGTCAAGAGCTCACCTTCACCTTTCTGAGGTCTCTAAAACAACAAGGCCTAACAGGCTCTGGAGTTGGTCTGAACACTTTGGAGGGGTTACATATTTATTTGGACTTGCAGCCTAGTACTAATGAACAACTCCTGCTTTCCTGAGGTTAGAAGGTTATTCTTTGAAGCACTGATCCACGCTTTTTTTCCCTTTATTTCATGTTTGTTTAGTTTCTGTTTTCAATCTTGTACATTAAGTGGCTCTGGCTGCACTATAATTGCTATATAACTAAATGTATTGACACTGCCTGCTTTGGGATGTGTATTAATTTTGACATACAAGGTAATTAAATGTGCTATTTGCCTCACATACATTAAAGGAACAACAGATGCCTTACCTGCCGGACATGCTGAAGTGTGTAATTACATGTTAAGAGAAGTTGTGTTTTGTTTCACAACACCTTTTATTAAGGTTCTTTTAAATATCTTTAAATGTTATTTAATGGTAGCTGTGAAGCAAAGACCATCCATCACAGGTAACACAGATGGGATTTATCTCACTTCAGTTGAGACAGGGTAGACATCTTCATCTGATCTAATTGCCTGCCCCCCCACACCCCTCACTCCCTTTTTTTAAGTCAGCAGAGAGAAAGAGCTGCTTATAGATTGCCAGTTGTCTGGTATGTGGTTTATAGTTGCATTTAGATACAATAAACTACAACCTGGAGTTATCCCCCCTCCATTCTGTATCTTCCACCACAAGCAAGCTTGGTGAAGGTAGCTGAAGCATCTAGAGGAAATGGTAACTGCACTCATAGTTCCTCTCTAAATAGTGAAGTGCCAATTTAGTTTCAGAGCAAGAGAGTTCTCATGTTTTCTCCCAAAAGGTATTGTATATATTATGGTGGCAATGGTCAGTCCAGTGGGATTCACAGCTAGAGGAAGAATGTGATTAACAGGAAAACAAAACGGCAGCTAGACAGCTGTAGAAAGACCATCCTAGAGACCTTATCTACAAAAAATGTTTGCTTTTCCAGACCAAAAATAGATTGTTATGTCATATGGAAGCACTGGAAGGAAGAACAGGACATGCATGGAGAACTGACCATGGTGGGGTAAAACTGAGAAATCTAAAGAATTTTTATCATCTCACTGGGGAGAAAAAAAAAACAAAACAAGTAATGAAAAGAGTACAACCAGAGCAATGCCCCAGCCTATGGATCAGCTCACAAAGGAGTTTGATATGTTTTATGTCTGCAGAATGAGGTGATGGAGAGATATTGATCTGGGGACTTGGGCAGAAGAGACTGCTGGTTTTTTCTGACCTGAAACCAAGAAAAGAACATATTTACATTTTAATGCCACAAACAATGACTATGCCAGCCTTTACATTGTTAGATTAAAAACCTACTCAATTCTAGCTGGACTTTCAGAACCTATGCAGTGTGATCTCACCAGTGGCTATAGAGAGTGAAAATATACTATACAACACAGGTTGCTAGTATATGGCTTGCCACATGGTTGCTGTATTTTATACACTCACCCATGCATAGATTGAAAGCTCATTCTCCTTTATTCCCAGTCTTTAACTTGTAGCAATATCTGGAATGACTGATACTTATCTAACTGAACTCAATTATTGGAGTTTCATACTGAACCTTGATGATTTCATTATGATACAATTGCTAAGGAACATGACACCATATGTGCTTTGAGTCAGATGCTGCTATCTGTAATGATTCTACCCTTGACTGATTAGAAAAATGTTGGTTTATGAAATTTTTGATTTTACTTCATAAAGATTCTCATGTTCACTAATCCATTAAATAAACTTTTATATGTTCTTTCCTCTCAGTCATGCAAGTAAATCTTGATGATTTCTTCTAAGTATTTATTGTCCATTTATATAGCATTTGCCTCTCACTCTACCATGAGGGGAACAACTGTTGCTGTCTTCCAGCTGGTACGATCTGTTCCCTAAGCAAGCTGATCTTCTGATAGTCTCAACACTGATGTGAAATACATTTCATGTCATTATGTGCTTGTTACTACTGTTTCTAATTGTGAGTCTTTTTCAAACACAGGCCCAAAAAAGTATGACAGTTGATCAGATCAACATGCTTAGCCAGAGACTGCAATTCTGCAAGCAAAATCTGAGGCTTTTCTCAGCACTGAACTCTCCACTGCTAAGAACCCACATAGCCACTCACCAGGGGTCCATCAGACCCCAAATAACCACGTGGATCTCATGTCTCACATGTTGTGGGTGCTGGGTGTGTGTTTTCTGCTATTTAAACTGTTGGGCCTTAGTCAGTATGATCACATCATGCTTATGCTACTTGGACCGAGGATTGTGACTCATCCTTTAAATATATTGACAAAGAAATAGCAGCATAACAGGGTTAGAAGAACATAGTCCTTTCCTCTGCTTCCAAATAGGATCAAACACACTTAACAGGCATTTTGTTAACATGTAATAAATAAAAATAAATTAAAATATCCAGTGATGGAAATTGTCTTATTCTGTGTGCTGGTCTATCAGGAAATTTGACCAGCTTCTTTTCCCAACTGGTTACTGGTTACTCTGAGGGTCTTGGGACAGATCCTGTGCTTTCACACTGCCTTTGTATCTATATATAAAAGAACTCCACACTCTTTTAAGTGTACCAGAACAGACATTACTCTGACCTTCCCTCATTACCAGTTTTTTTCAGTTAGGAATAAACCTTTGCCAGTTATCCTGTTTCTGTCAGCAGCTGTGGGATTCTCAAGTAGGTGACAAACTGGAAAACCCCACTCCCTGACACCAGGGATGCAAACTGTCTCTCTCCTTATCCCTGTCTCAGGTTGGGGACTTTTTTTCCTTTTTAAATTACATTTTGCATTCAGCAAAACAACATGTGATTTAAGAGAGGGGCAGATTACAAAACAAGGCACATCACAGTTACCTCCAAATTCTAGTCCATAGAGGTTTTTGCACTTGCCTAGTCCTCATTGCAAGGGCAAAGTGGAATATTCTCTAGACTTCATTACAATATAATATTAAATTCTATTATCAGCAGTTGCAGTATAGTTTTACATTATAAAACATAGACTATAGCTGCAATAATAACTGTGGAAGTATAGAATGTATAAGCAATAAATACAACTGTAACTGAGAAAGAAGCTATTATATCCATCTCTGTGGAATTCAAATCAGTCTCCTACCAACTTCATCCATTGTTTTCCATGACCCTCTACCTGATCTTCTGGTAATGGTTCCATTCATCATAATGAGTCCAAATGTCCTGTAAATATCTTCTTGTAGAGATGGAGAGCATTTGTTAAGTAGTAGATATATGAAATACATATATTCGTATATTTATATGTATGCTGAAAGGAAAAATATTCATAAGCCACTGAAGAAAGCTTAGGCCTTTCTTAAAATAGGGTAACTTTAATGAAAATAACTATGATATGAACTTTGCTTCCAGCTTCCTTTGGTAGATTAAAGGAAGAGCATGGAAATAAAGATATTAACATGTTATTAATGTTTATTGTTGAAATATGTATATATGAAATGTGCTCCTTCATACATTATGTAATATCTAAATTACACAAATGTGGGGGAGTTTAATAACTCGTCCATGTGTTTTCATCCTTTAATGGAATTTTGCTACATTCTAAATGAAGCAGGGAAAAGTCACTACTTTTAGCAATTTTAGAAATTGTTTTACATGTGAAAGAAGCTGAACAGTAACACAGTGAATATATTGTAGGTAGCATTGCATTAAGAACACTGATCATTTTTTTCTTAATAAAAGCAGGGTGTATGGAGAATTGAAGCAAAACTGCAATGAAAAATGATACAAATGTCCAAAAGAGGAGAAGGAAAGAAGGTTGATTAGGAGTAAATCTGCAATTGAAATCTGCTGTCTGGAGAAGGTAAATTATCTTCTGTCAATATCTGTTCTTTTATTTTAGTTCAGTTTTTCCTTAAAGTTATTCCAAGCTGAGCATTTATTGAGCCATAGTGGTGAGGGCTGGCTGTATGACAGCATCTTAGTCCAGCTCTGGGCAAGAGTTGAAGGAGATATCTGGAATATTTCAGGTTAGCACTGAAGAAACCAAATGCTATTTTGAAGCTCATGCTGCATGGATGTTGACTACAATAAAAATATTCCTTGATGGCCACTTTAGAAGTGAGAGCACTGTACCAACAACTGAGGAATTTTAAGCATGTCATCTAGTCTTAGTATCTAGTTATTCATATAATAGATGTCTTTCAAGTAAGAAACCTGGCAAAGCACATGCTTCTCACAACAGAAGGAGGAAGAGTATAGGTGAGTAATAATTTTAACATATATTAATATACTTGTCCATTCTTTCTGTTGCCAACCAAATTGACTTTTTATGACATGACATCTAGTTTAGAGAACTTACGTATCAACTGATGTGGGAGCTCAAATCAGAGGGCGTTTGGCCATCAATTTCAATGACACCACAAAGCTGGTTTTGTACCTTCCCTTACTGCCCCCATGCTTGGGCTTGGGAAAGGTGAAAAACAGTAGTCACCAGAGTAATGCAAGAACCAGGATTTTTGTTAATTCATAATGCAGTTTGCTCCCAGTTCTTGTCTGAGTCTTTGTCCTTCGACCACTTGACATCAGAATGTCTCAGGTGACAAACTCAAGGTGGTATAGCTGTTGCAGTGGTGAACTAGCAGGGGTTGTTGGCTTTCAAAATGTAATTCAGTCTGACAAAAACGGAAAAGAAATGCTGCCTACCAAAAAATATTCTGCTCTAGTGAAGTCACTCAGAGCTTTTAGACAAGATTTCCTCCTTTCTCTTTTCCTTGAATATAATCAGCTAGAGGAGTTATATAAAAGAAGAATGCAAAGAACTAGAAATTGCCGGAGTAGCTGCAAAGAGGGATTTTTCAAAGATGCAACTGAAAAAAATACCTGTACAATAATTAATTAAGCTTCAAAACGTCCCTCTGAGGTAGGTAAGTATTATTAAACAAAAGTATACAGAATTAATTAAGGTTTCCATGGAAAGAAAGGGCAGGGGGGGAGGAAAAAAAAAAAAAAAGAACAAATTAATGTTAGCCAAAGGGGTAAGGAGAATAAGACTCTTGCAGAGAGAATCAAGGAAGAAACATATTGTAGGAAGAAAACATACCCATTAATAATGGAGCCATTATTGGAGCTGATTGCCAATGCCTCCCTAAGGGAGGGCAAAGATGCCAGACTCTTTGCAGGGAGGAGGAGGAGGGAAGGCCATTACATCCTCACTTAGCTTATCTTTTCTTTTATGCTGACATTCTGACAGGTAATCACCTCTTTTCCAAGCTTCCTTTGGGAAGTGTTTTAAGGATGGTTGTAGAGATGCAGGCTCAGGACAGGTACCTCTGAGACTCTAACCCATAGCATCAAAATCTTCCCCTTAGCACAAATATTAAGTACATTCAATGGAGGTTTCATGGGTGCTGCCAATCTAGTAATATAGTTATCATTGTCAAGAGATAAGAGAATCACCAGAATCACATCTCTTTTAATTCCAAAAATAAGTTATTTCACCAGGGAGTGGAAGGCCAAGCATCACTATTAAAAATAAAAACAACTTAATCCCACAAAAATCTATGTTCAGTTTTCTTGGTAGAAGGAGAGAGGTGCTCATCTCTTCTCCCTAGTATCCAGTAACAGGATGCATGGGAATGGCTCAAAGCTGTGCCAGGGAGGTTCAGACTTGCCTTTAGGAAACATTTCTTTACCAAGAGGGTTTTCCAACACTGGAACAGATATCTTTAAAAGCCAGTCAATGGTCCAAGCCTGTGTCCATGTTTCAGAGGCGTTTGGACAAGCTCTTAATAATTTGCTTGACTTTTGGTCAGCCCTGAGTTGGTCAGGCAGTTGGACTCAATCATTTTAGGCCCCTTCCAACTGAAATAGCCTTCTCTTCTCCTCTCTTCTCTTCTCTTCTCTTCTCTTCTCTTCTCTTCTCTTCTCTTCTCTTCTCTTCTCTTCTCTTCTCTTCTCTTCTCTTCTCTTCTCTTCTTCTCTTCTCTTTTCTCCTCTCCTCTCCTCTGCTCTCCTCTCCTCTCCTCTCTTCTCTTTTTCTTTTTGTTTAAAAACTGTCCAAAATCTGAAAGACTCTTATGAAATTGTTTGCAATTCAGAGTTGTTTGACACACTTGTGCAAACAAATTGCAGCTCTTTTTTTTTTTTAACAGTTTGCTGCAAATGCTCATTTAGGGAATTTGTTATGCTCAAATCATGTTTTGATGTTTTTAATCATTCACCTGCTTACACACAATGCCACAGTGATAATTAGGAAGATATTGCTGTTCCTCTTCCCCAGCTGGATGACCTAACATGAATAAACAGAAGTGGGGATCATCGTCCTCCTAGGGAACAGGTGGAGAAAGAGAAAAAGATGAAGATACCCTGAGTAAAGTATAACTACAGATTTTTTTTTCATATTTATCTGCATTCTCAAATAAAAAAAATGTTTAAAAAGTTGTAATATATTTTAATTTCAAGATAGTTGTAAGAGCTCTATACACTATTTTCAGCTACACAGCATTTTTTCCCATTCACAGTCTAGCTATAATCATGAAAAGTAACAACCAAGGCTTGACTGTATAAATACAGCCTTCCAAAGGATTCAGGCATCTCCTAACATTTGATTCGATTGCCTGAAATCTGACTAGAGAACAAAAATACATGGCATAATTTCTTTATTTTTTTTCTTCAAACATATTACTACCTTTGCAGGTCAGAAAACTGTGAAGAGAACCCTTGATTATTGATATCAGAATAGTTGTGTTAAAGCTGTTATAACTTGTACTGGCAAATCTTAAAAAGCAGGCTACATCTTTGCAGATTCCTAAAAGCCAAACTATTGCTCCTTTGAATATTATACTGTGATAACATATGCTTGTGATGCTTTTGGCTTTATGGACTAAGTGGAGGAAGAAGTTGCTTGTTTTAATTAATTGAGTTTGTTAATTAAAGAAAATGTGAATGTTTCTTCTGTTACTCAAAAATGCATTCAAACTCCAAAGATAACACCTCTAACCACAAAACAGCCATTTATGTTTTTACAGAGTCTAAAAAACTGCTTTTAACATTTGTATTTTACTTTTAGTTTCTGTTTATTTTATAATATGCATGTATGCTTTCATTATTGTTTATGCTGTTCTCACAGAGCATTGGATAGGAGCTGCAAGTTGTAAATATCCTTCATACAGTGTATTGTAGAACAGGGAGCCACATACTTGTGACCTAGACAGCTAGCAAGACTTTCAGAGAATAAGGGCCCTTGTACAAGAAACCTATGTGGTATAATTATGATCTTTATTTCAGGAAAGGAGCTATGTAGGATATTCCTGGTTTACTGAGGCCTGATTCTGAAAGAATGAAAGAATATTCTGTTTAGAAGAGGTAAGTGTGGATGTATTATCAGAGCCATAAACCATGCCATAAAAGCTGGCTTTCTCTTTTCCATTCCTCAGAAAACCCTCAACTGTAATATTTACAAAATTGTTACTCAAAATACTTTTTGGAGTCAGACACTAAAGATTTCAAGGAAAAAAAAACAACCACCGGAAAACATTCTGGAGAAGATGTTGGTTACTGTGGTCTAGCTGATGTTTCCATGAAAGTAAGCAAATTGTGGTTATACCATAAAATTTGAAGTTAGCAACTTCTCTTGGAAATTTCTAGTGGCAAATCTTATAACTTTTGTACAACTTTTGTATAACTTTTGTACAAATCTGCATAAGTTTGCCTAATACCTTTATAATTTCAGTAATGATGTGCCTTAGGTACTGTACAGAGAGGTCCAGTATAGTGCTGCAGCTGATTTCTGGCACAAGTCTTTTGTGTAAAAAAGTTTCATAGCAACAGCAGAAATATTCATGATAGTGTAGAAATATTTAAGCTGCAATTTTTAAGCTTATTAGGTTTTGAAATAAAAAATCACTCCTAGAAATACTCAAGAAAAAAAAATCTTCAGTGATTTTTCAGTTCCTACAGCAACATTTTGAGCTTAATGAAGCTGAAAACAATGTTTTAAAATATAGCTGACTCATATAGAACAAATCTGTTTAGACATTTAAACCAGAATTCCAATTCTTATTAAACTCTGAAACTAAAATTATGTAACAGGAAATGGTCTGGTTAAAACAGCTAATAGGAAGAGGTAAAACTAACCTTCAAAGTATTTCTGAGGTTTTCCATCTCCATGAAAAAGGCAACTGGAGTGCACTGTGTGTGCGTTCAACATGCTGCGTATTCAGAATATTTGAGACAAACCCAGGAATGTGGTAAGCCAAGGAAAGCATAAGACAGAAATGACCCTATCAAATCTAGACAGGCCTAAAGGAAGTATGTATTTCTCTTTCTATGAAATCATAACGACTGACTGTAGGAAAATCCCTTAATTGCACAAGCAATGCTTTCTTATCCTCTCCTCAACTTTGTGGATTCAAAAAGGCTCCATCTATTTATTTTTCTGACAAGCAACCACTGGACAACTTAGAAGGAAAAAGGTGGAAGGGAGGAGAATTAACTGTCCATTTCAGTGATGCTTCTGCAGTGTGATCCTCTGGACCTGCTCCAACAGGTTCGTGTCCCTCTTGTGCTGAGGACTCCAGAGCTGGACACAGTACTCCACATGAGGTCTCAGCAGAGTGGAGCAGAGAGGCAGAATCATCTCCCTGGACCTGCTTGGCCACTCTGTTTTTGATAAAGCCCACAATATGTTTGGCTTTTTTGGTTGACTTCACATTGCTGGCTCGTGTCCATCTTTCAAGTCCTTCACCACAGGGCTGCTGCTGCTGATGGCACAGAAAAACTTTCATCATGAGGAAAAAGAAGCTGCAAACTTTATTAATAACTTGAATGTGTTTCTTTTTCTTTGACAGCTTTTATGGGGTGCAGTGATACTGAAATTTAACATTCTTACAGTGTTTGTATGTATAGTGTGTTCATTAGGGCACAGTACACACTAAGGTTGGTAACAAGGATGATGTGGGATTTAATTTGGAGTTTTCTTCTTACACACATCTGAATGTCAGGATAACTCTGAACTGATGTAGTCTGAATGCCTGATTAAAATGCTCTCTTCTTTTTCTATTTCAGAGGAAACATATGTAGGTAGCTTTCCATACAAATAGTCTAGAAAAGCAAAAGCCATGATCATATTTGGAAGAAAACCACAGGCTGTCTTGTGCAATGTTAACACACTGCTTCTTTTCTACAGACAAATATAAATTAGGCTAAATTGAGTCTCTTTATTACTTCAGTCTACTTTCCATCTTGATTGCCTATGTACTCATATCTATGCTTTGAAAATAAGTTTTCTGAAGTACTTTTTAAACTGTACACTGATGTCTCACAGATGTAGTCCCTGCGTGACATATTTGGAGACAAAATTACACAATGGCCAGGTTTCCAAGTAAGTTTATATAAAGGTTACCTTAATATAAAAGTGTAATCTGCAGAGAAAAGAAAAAAATGTTAAAAATGATGCAAGGATCAGTGAGCAGTTAACCATGCTATATTAAACAGACTGTACTCAGTCATCAAGTAGATTATTTTGCCTATCTATAATTGTTTTAGCTAACTCATAAAAGTTCTCCAGAGAGATACCTACAAACCGCCATATGACCATGGTTACCACTTCAGAGAAACTCTATTTTGTATGTTTTATGATTTCTTTTATGTAAGTGAGCAGGTTACAGATTGTGTCCTTCTTCCTCTTTCTTGCCTTTCCAAAATCAATAGAAAGGGATTGGAATTCAGTCATATCCTTAATTATGGCAAATGGGACACTGAAAAACAAATGGAAGTGAGTCAAAATAAGACAACCCAGGTGATGCTATGACAAACAAAAGACAAAGGACAGATTCATAACTTCTCAGGAAAAATATTTATAAAGTAATCAGAGAGTAATGTTTCTTGGATTCTTCAGTAGCATGAATAAATAAGTATAGGCAACTGGATATTAAGACTAAAAATTAATTAATTAAGAAGTAAAGACTGAGCAGACCAAGAGGCTTAGCAGAAGTGAGATGGCAAGGATCTCTGAGCAAGGCATAGAAATCTCTCTTGCCTTGCAGGTGGAAGCAAGGACAGAGAGGTCATGATCAAGACATTACTCTTTCTGTATGTAATCTGTATTGGTTTCCTACTCCATTTCATTTAACCTGCCAATAAATCAATATATTCTGGATGACTGAAATGGTCCAAGGTGTTGCTTGTTATTACTGCCCATCCACCTTCACCTGCTTGTGTACCACCAGGAAAGATAGCCAAAGTTCAGCTCTAAGTAGAGTACAATGTTTGATGGCTGAAAAACTCCAAAGAGTAAAGCAGGGAGAGAGCTAGAACCAGTCAATATGAAACACTAAGGGGGGAAGTAACTGAATTTTTACCCCTTGTCAGAGCTCCCGCTCTGAACCAGGAGTTAAAGAAAAGCTTTCTCCACTAAAATCCCAAGCACAAGATCCTTTGCAAGAATAAACATCTGCTCTTTTTCTCTGACAGCAGATAGAAAAGATTTTTTTGCTTTCCTTCTTTTCTGAAGTAAGCTAGAAGCTGCTTACATGGGAGATAGATTTCATTGCCTTCTTGGCTAAGCAGATTTATGCATTAACATCTTTCATTCATTCACGTTTTTGCTTCTAAAATATGGCTTAGACCAAAGACTCAGACATCCCTACCAAAGCTCACCTCTATCTGCTCTTGGAAATGGATGGCTAGCAGTTGGATCAAAACCATGGGCCAGAGGGTAAGTTAGGAAGGCTGAACTGTGGACCCCACTTCTATTTGTTTGAGTCTCACCATTTCAAAAGCTGCCTAGGTCTGTGACAGGTTTCTCTGCTCTCAGAATCTAAATCACATCGAATTCACACCTAAAAAACTCTGGTTCTTTTAAAGCATGGATCTGGTGAGAACACTCTCTTCCAGAATACCTGGTGAGCACCCAGGACAGGCATCCCTGCATTTCACATAATACTGCATGGAAGTGAGAAGTAGTCAGGACTCGTGTGCTCAGCAAGAATATCTCTGTTCACATGAAAGTCATTCAACCAAATAGCTGCTGCTGTTCCATTACTCGCAGGCGTGGAGTTAAACTGGTTTCTGGCCAATGGGGTGAAAATAACTGTAGTCTTCAGTATACTGCCTTACATTCAAAAAATGTACATATACCAGTGAATTTATTTGAATGCATTGGTCTCCATTTTTAGTCATTGCTATCACCATTTCATGACAGTCATTTGTCACAAATAATTTAGTAGATGTGTATGTGTTCTCTCAGCCCTAAGTGTAAAGGACACATTAAGATCTTTGTAATAGCCTATGTGCCACAATTTTTGGGAACAAATCCATCCCTATGCCATATTATATTAAACAGTGTTCCATTAATAATGTTATATAATTGGTCATACTAGCTCACATAATAAGTTACTACAGTTGTTACAGCAGAAATGGAGATAGAAAGGAGCCTTACCTGACTTAAAGACATATTTTGGTTGCAGACAAAATGGATAACTCCTAACTTGGACAGCAGCAGCATAGATTTGTTCTTATAAGCTGTCACATCTGGGAACAATAAGCAAAGAACTGGTTCCTTAAAATACTGCCCTAATTTAGAAAATTTGAAATTGGGAAAAATAAATTTTTAGAAGGAGGTTCTAGAAGAACTCTGTGTAAGATACCTATCTAGGGAAATTTTTGAAGATTTTTAAAATGCTCATTTTTCACAATAGGACAGAAAACAGAGACATTTGCAAATCTGTACTCAAAGAAATAAAGAAATTTAATGGAGACTTATCAACAAAAACTATAAGGTGCTGATTCAGAGAGATTTGAACTTGCTTCTTGCACGGGGAAGATAAGGTCCCTTAAAAGCTATTGTGATGAAGCACCTAAGTCTCTAGAGTTTCTGAAGCTGAGAAAGTTCTGACAAAAGTTCAGCTGAAATTGCCATACATCCATTTAAAAAATTGACTCCTATCCTAAGCAATTCCTAAACAAAAAGATGAAGGCAACATTAACAGAGAAGGACGCTCTGCCACTATACATCACTGCCATCTTATTCTTTAGAATAAAGAATTCTTTCCTGTCCCATAAACACAGGAAAAGGTTGCTAAGACTAGTTGGAAAAGGAAATCTTCAATTACTAATTAGATTTTCACTAACATTTTTTAATCTCTTTACAATGTTTGGCTTGCAAGACAGCAGGGCAGTAGTGAAAACCAATTAATTCTAAAATTCTATTGCAGCATTCATAGACCCAGAGAAAATTGCAGATTTGCATTGGAGTGCAACAGCATGTATTCTGGCACCTAGAAGAGGCTAGGAATGTTCCTAAGGGAATTGGTGAGACAAGATGAAGAAAATGAGAAATGGATGACAGCAAATTCCAGGTTTGTGTCATATATGTTTGTGTCACAGGTAAACAGTTATCCTTTTATTTCAAATCCAAAGCTGATCTCACCTAAATTATAACTGAAAACGTTTAGGTATAATATGCTGGGGTTTATTATACATTTCTGTTTCTGTTTAACTAAATAATGATAAATTCAGGAAATGTACAGAAACTTTTCAGAAGTGTTATGTTTCCTGTAATTGGTACAATGGAAACACAGTATCCAGAGAGAGAGGTTAATCCTGAGATACTGGTGTATATCAGCCTGTACACCAAAACCAATAAATTCAATAAAGTCAAAGGTGAATGGTTTTTCTTGTCAGTTTGATTTTTTAAAGGTTATTCACAGCCATATTTGGCAACTCTTGCTTAACCTTAGCAACAGTTAACCATAATGAGGCTACTGAGAGAGGAATCTGGGTGAAGTTAGTATGATATAAACCTGTACTCAATTTGGTTTTGAGACTTCTAACATTTAAAGAAAACATTATTTGTTTCTTTTTCTGGAAAAAAATCTGAAGAAGCCTCAATAACATTGGATTGTACCAGAATGAGTCTGACAAGCTACTGTATCATGCCATTATTTTCTTTAGTAAAGAAAATAATAGTATTCATGTGGACTTGTATTCTGAGGAGCATGCACTGTGGCACAGTGGCACGGCCAGCTGAGAACTAGAGGCTCACGACATCCATGTATTCTCACAGGTGTTCTTCCTGTAATGCCTGCTTTAAGAAAGGGTATTCTTTTATTCCTATCTTCATTTTTAACTGCTCAATATTTAGAGACAATATAATGAACATCATACATTACTGACTGCAGCCAGGTATGGTGCTGGAAAGCTTGGCCGAGATTTGTTCCCTGAGGACTTTAACTGACCACTTTCCCAGCACTAATGAATGGTGGCATATTTTTGTGATTAGGATTTATGTCCTTGTGGGGCTGATCTAAGAACAGCAAACTCATTTTTAACAAGTGACCTAAGTTACATTTGAATTCAGTCCTCCAGAAAATTAAATACCAGGGTGTTAAATTGCACTAGATTTTAGTCTATAAGGCAGGTTCTCGTAGACTGACTAGTGATCAAAATCTAATTAGTCTGTTTAGTGAGCCTAGCATGTTCCATTGTGTTTGCTAAATCAAGAAATTATATCTCAGAAATTATGCACTCCTGTAGTATGCCTTATGAGCACAGTACTGTAGTTTGGGTAACCATTCTCACTAGACTTTGCTTAATAGACCTTATATTTTATGTTTTCAATGAACAACTCATACAGGGTTGAGCCAAGGGCTTAATCACTCTTAATACAATAAAGCAGCACTTTAAAATATTATTAACCTCATCTGTCTAGATTTGGAACTAATAGACCATTGTGTGTGTATTGTCTTTATCCCTGCCAGTTATGTACATATTTATTAATCCACTCTTCCAGAGGAAAAATTTCTAAAGGAAAACCAACAGTAACCTTCAAGTGAGTGGGCACAGGTTAGAAGGGCACTAATTAAATGTCAGACTTGACAGATTAAAATTATGAAATTTAAAATCACCGTGGAGCTCTTTGTCATTGTCAAATTAGGAGTCAGTGTGATGAGGAGCACGGAAGTGAATGGTTTAATGGATTGAATGGGAATGTGGCTTAGCAGCAGCCTTTTCTTGAATTCAGATCAGCCTGTAGTTCAGATCAAAGGCTGCTAGTTCAATTTCACATTCAAAAGGAGTTGTAGCTTACCTGCATCAGTAATAGATCTGTGTATATGCATGTAGGGTTTGAAAAAAAAAATGAAGACAAATGTTTCATGAGAAATAATTTTTGCACAGATGATTTATGCATTTAGATTAGAGCAGTAACATCATTTTTTCTATTATTTGGCTATGGGGTATTTAATGAGATTTTGAAGTCAAAGTGTTCATACACTGCTCGTTATTTGGTTTTGAAATCGATGTGGAAGATAGGGAATATTTAGTGCTGGATAGGTTATGCTAAAGGAAACAAGACTAACATCAAGTGGGTGGGCCAGATCCTAACAATATCTATTCTGATATATGTTAGGATTATAAGAATGCTGCTGCCTTCAACAGGCTTTACACCAACACACATAGATAGTATGGAATAAAATGGAAAATGGGATAAATAAAATTTCATGGATCAAAACATTGTTCAAGCGTAAGTTTACCTTATGAAGAAAGGCAATTAAATGATTGATAACTGTTTAAAGTTTCATCTGCTAACACATATTTATACACACAAATATACATGCCTAAATATTTAGAAATATTAAGAGTGCACATAATGTGTTTCAGACATCAGCTGTAGAAATTCTAAAAATCTGACTCCTGTAAATTAGCTCTATAATGTACAAAATTAAAATATTTCCCTTTCTTAAGTTGTTACTTTTATGCTCAGAGAATTTTCTGAATGCCTTGCCTACTTCCTTAAACAAATTAGAAAATAACATTGCTATTCTGAAAAACTTCTAATAAAGGTTCTCTTTATTTGAACATAGTTTTGAACCATGTAGAAGATACTATACAACAGAGTCTGAAATCAATAGGATTGGATTTTAGACAGGATTCAGTAGTTATTTAAACCAGTGGGAAGTCTTTTAAACCATTGGGAATCTTTCAATTGAATTCAAAAGATGTTGGATCAAAGCAGAATTCTTTAATCAATGTATCTAAATTTACATTACAAAAAACATCACTAAAAATGTCAAATTGTTAATTGCATTCATAATGTTTGGGGGGTTCTTGAGACAAGTGAAATATTATGACAAAATTATGGCAGGTAACTCTTGTCCCATGCTCCAGTTCCATCCAAACACTGCTTAAGACATTTGTCAGAACTGACATCTTCAATTTAAACAAGGATGTGGACTGAGAAGTCCTTAGCACACTGTACACCCCACAAACAACACATCTACCTTCCCCCTCAATGTGCACATGCATTGAACAGGAAGCCAAGACTGAAGGTGAGTCTACAATAGCATTTCTGGGGAATAGTGCTCAGTACCTTCATGTGAGACGACTCAAACACAATCCTAGCAGATCTTGGAGAAGTCACTAACCTGTTGCTATCACTGACACCCCAAGTAGACACTGCAGTTCATCAGCCATTCCTTGAAGAATGTTTCATTAATTCCCAAATTTTAGCCAGGTTTCTAACTTTCCTAGACCAAGGTCAAGGAGATGAGAGGGGCCACAGAGCAACCTCTCAAGAATCTTAACAAGAGGATTGTGAAACAGTCACAACATCGGGGAAATACATTTATTGAAAAGAGTAGAGCATCAACTAGTGCCATCAAAACCAAAATGAGATCCCTTACACCTACTGCAGTGACATTACTCATATTCTAAGAAAAATATTCTTACACCTCTAATACCTTGACAAGCATCAAAGAACTAAAATTACTGGAGAAAAATAATGTGTGTATACCCTCTCTTCCTCATCCTGAAGATGCCACATGAACTAAACACACTGATTTCTAACTAAAATGCAACCAGAAATTTGCAGAGTAGGGGAGTAAAAATAACTGAGGCTAATCTGAATCAGACAGAACTGAGAGTACTGTTGAATGTTGTGGATAATATGGTAGAGGGCAAAAATAGTGCTGTGATTTAATACTAAAAGGAATTATAAACTAACAAAACAAACTTAAATGAAACAAAACTAAACTAGAACTCCTGTGGAGGACCTAGACTATTTCCTTGTATGACTTCTACTACTGACCCTTACACTATACACGTTTTCAGTCACAAAGTCATTTGCAAACAAAGGTGTTGGATAATGAAGAAGCCAGTAAGTATAGGCACCCAAGAGGAACACTTTCAAAGCAAGAAATAGACAGCTACCATAAACCCATAACCAAGTGATTTGTCTCATGAACAAGAAACTCCATGAGGTAAATATTCCAGTCTCTGAGTTAACCCATGTGAGCAGTTTTAGTTAGAGATATCAAAGGATATTGAATTTCTTCTATAAAACTTTAGTCAGCATGGTCACTTTTGGCATGGCATGTAGGAAAGTATAGCATTAATGAAAGAACAAAGAAGAAAGCATACAACTAAGAAGTCAGTTGGTTCTGCTATGGATTCTACTAATTACTCTCAGTAAACTGGCAAATACTTATATTCCTGAATAAGTAAGTAACAATTGTCAGTATTGGTCATAAATTACCCAGTAGCCACCAAATATCTACATTTTAAAATTCCATAAAAATTTCTTCTCTTGTAAGAAATGGTTTCAAGATTTGCAAAGAAAGCAGATACTTCCACATTTAAATACATTTGTATCCATGTGAAGTTAATAAAGAATACCAGTCATTCTAAAGAGGTTATGATGCCAAATAAGTGACATTTATTAAAGGCCTTTTCCTCATTTTTCTCTTTTATGAACACTTCCTAAATTATTTAAAAAATGCCAGAGATTCCTCTTGAGTTCAAAACTTTCATTTGCCAGAGTCATGCATTATTTATCTATTCCAAAATATCACAGTGACATACATTTCCACTGCATTATCTTATCAAGGGGTGCAAGACTCTCAGAAAACAAAACTTTTAATGTTGCTGTGTGTTAGCCTTATTTTAAAGCAGAATGATGAATCTCTCCTTGAGAAAAGCAAAAATAAACCCAGTGAAGATGAGGTTTTTTAAAGAAAATGGGGACTCATTAGCTGTGGCTGCCACACAAGTTTCATGTGGTGGATGGTGAAGGGTGATGCAAAAAGATATAATCTGGTGAATAACACAACTAACTGAGTATGGATTCACAAAGTTTTGTGATACAACTGATCTATTTGTTGACTATAAAGGACAAAGGCTGACTGAAACTTATCTTGCAGCTGGGATGTTCAGTATATTTTTCTCTTGCTCAGAGTCTCTGGTATCTAACAAGGACAGTGCTTTTCCCTTGATGGACTTCCTACAAAGGTTTCTCTTCTGTATATAGCTATTTTATTCAAACTTCTAGGAAATTAATATCTCTGAGATCTTTTTCTCCTGCCAGCTATGACTGAAATTGGCTAAGCTTCCAGAATTATTAAGAAGACACACGTAGAAAGCGACAAGGGCAAAAACATAGTAATTGCATAAGCTGCTGCATGAAGGAAAACAAACCAAACATGATAATCATGGCTCAGAATGGATGGACGGATTCCTGTCCCAGTGGGTAAAGGATAACATTCAAGGAGTATGTTTGTCATGCAAAATTATCTTTTTCAGATACACTTATATGCAGTGCAGAACCAGATGGGTTCCATTATCTCCACCAGTGATACCAATATAACATACCAGGGCACTTAGTTCTTTTGGCATGTGGTAAGTGCATCCTGCCAGTTACATTTGGCAGCTGTCACTGGATTCAACCTACATGACGAAAAGCAGACAACCTGGCTCAGGGAATTGGTGAAGAGACATAATGACTTTTGCCTTTAGGTGACCTGAGCAAAGCTAGTCTACAGTTTACTTTCTTGTTGGCTCACAGAGGGGAAGACAACCTGTGGCATTTAAGCAACATGCATCTCATGAGCTATTCAAGTACAATTCTCAGTCTGGGTAATATTACACAGCCAACAACAGGGTTGTGCTGGTACAGAGGCTGCTAGGTATGCTGATGTTCAAGCTGTGAAAGTGAGGAAGCAAGTGGGATCTGTTCAGCAATTTTACTTTTTCTTGCATGAAGCAATGGGGACCTGCAGGGGGACATTTTTTTTCTCTTCCTGAAAGCTATTAGGTAGATCAGGAGGCAACTAGTACCTGATCTGGTGTCTTTCAAACATGTGAAGCTTTGGGAAGGAAAACTGTAGAATCACATAAGTAGTATTCTTACAGGTGGTAATAGTCCCATGGATGTCAGTGACAGTACCTGCATGAATGAGGGTGCTAATTTAATTCAGAAGTTTCAAAAGACATGTTCAGGATGGAGTGTGATGGTGACCACTCATTTCTGCTTGTCCTGAAGAGGGTTAGAACTTCCAGCAAGCTGTCTGCTCTCTCTCAGTCACTGTAGGCAAGGTTAGACTAACTAACTTAAATGGTACAGCCATTTGTTCAAACAAATCCAACCTGCAGCAAAAAGGGGATGTTCACATGAATTCCTTCTTGGCAGAAGTCAGGAACAATCCTACAGAAAAGGAGTTACAAAAGCTGTACAGATAGTAACATCCAGCATTACTGGACCCAAAAGAGGATGTTTTCCCAAATAAAAGCATTAGGCCAGAAAGAAACACCTGGGTCACTGAGAGTGTACCCTGGGATCTTGTGCATTGCACTGTATAATTTCTTGTATACATGTATTGAGCTGCCCCTGCTCCAAACAGAAGATTGTTTCTGAAATTGAATGTTCCATCATAATGTGTGTAAGTGCTGAACAATCAGATAATAAAAATGTTCATTTAAGTGTCTGTATTCAATGATGATGATGAAGAGGTCAAGTAAGATTTCTTATTGTGGTTTTTAAGCTGTCATTCAGAAGGTTTCTAGTGTTAGGACAGAAGTGATGGAATCAGAAATCATCCATGAATTTAAAATAATGACTCTCATTATGATAGAAAAATATAGCAGCAGATTGCTGTAAACTCTTAAAGATCAAAGAGGTAGAGATAAGGCCACAAAAAACAACCTGTAAATTTATAATTGTATACCCTTAAGGAGCAATATATCACTACAGAAAAAGAGACATTCCTCACTAAAACAAGCAAATTAGTCAGACAGCATTAAATCTAGTGCTAGTAATGAATGGAAAAAGCAGATCTTCCAAAAGTGCCATCTGTTTTAGAAAGGATGGTTTGTTCCTTCCTCCAGGTACCTTCTTCAGCTCTCATGTCCTAATGCAGCCATGCATGTGGGTGAGGAGAGCATTACCTCCTCAGGAAGTCATAATGGGCTGGTAAACATACCTCGCCCTAGGAACAAGCAGTAGATGAGTGAGAAAGAAAATTATGGGGCACCAGTTCCAAGGAGGTGCTGCTCAGGAAAGCAAGCTGGTCAACACACAGCAGAGAGGGAGTGTGGGAAGAGCCACGTGTCCATGCTCCAGGAGCCGACAGGGTGTTTCTGGGGTAAAAGTGAGCTTTACCTGATTGAAGAGCTGGTCTGCAAAAATAGTAGCTGTATATCTTCAGGCTACAGACATTTATATTTAAGTGTCCATCTACAGTTCATTGTATGTGAGCTCCTTTTATGTAATATATGGAGCTCTAGGCCTAGATTTAGTTGCCTAAACATGGGTAGGTGACTAGCATCAGCTTAACTCTCCTGGACTATCCAGACAGATGTAATAGGTATAAGACAGGAACATGTGACAGTTATGCCCTTCTGGACCAGCAAGCAGAGGTCAGGTGTGGTAAGATAGGACATCCCTGCTGCCACTGGATGCTTATTTGTAGCAGCTGAACCAAACACTAAAGCTTAATTAATTAAAATAGACACTTCCCATGTAGACGCCAGTGTGTGAAGACACAGCTTCATTTGTGCTCTGAATCTCAATCTAAGGCCCTAGGGTTCATTAGCCCTGTGCAGATACATAACCTCAGGGACCTCAAATAGCCCTGGACTCCCATGCGTGGGCAATTGAACAGAGCCTTCTGTGGCTGGTTGCAGAGATCCTCTCCTAGGTGTATCTGTGAGGTGTGAGGCACACCCTTGGAGCTGGAGAGGTTATAACCAGCAGCGATTACACTGGCATAATGCTCCTGTTTGAGATACTTGTATTGCCAGCACTTTGCAAAATGTAATTACATCATATCCATCTGCTTTAGCACAGAATCAGAAGACCACTACTGTGCTGTGAAGGGCAGTCTTACATATTTAATCGTTCTGTGATGTCGGTGCTAAGTGACTTCTCTTCTAATCAAGGATGCAATGATACTGCATTTCACACATAAAACCTGAGTGCACAAATTCATCCAACTGGCTTTAATTTGAAATATGGGCATTAGCAGCTGTACAATTTGTGACAGTGATCATTTTTATGATGTGTCTGTCGGTATGGCCAATATTTTCTCACTTCATCACCTGCACTTAAATCTTCCTTGCCTTTGGATGCTGTGCATGTGCAATGTGTAATAAAGAAACTGAATTACCTCTCACTCTTGGAGAAGGTGATCCCTCCGAATCAGCATGGTGGCCGTTGGCAGGCAGTACACATCATTTGCATTGTGGCTGCCTGCACCCTGCTTGACCTATGTACGAATACTCCAATTCACCTAATCCCTATTGCTTGCCCAAGTAATCTGATATTAAAAAGCATGATAATTGCTGCTGCTACCTGTCAGAGACATAGCATCACACCACAGTATTCACAGGAGCTTGTGCAAAATGGTGCTTAACTGGCAGGAATATTAAAGAGTTAATAAATCCAGGCCCATTATTTTTCACTAACTGAGCTTGTAGGAAATAAAGGAGAGGTTTTCTTTTGGCTATAATTTAGCTCCCACCCTCCTTTTGTTTGTTATTACACTTGTGGTTCAAAGCCCTCTACAAAAACAAGGTCCCACTTTATTATAGGACAGTCAGGTTCAGCGCACAGCTTGCAATAAAGAAATTAGCAAACCAGAAGCTGCAATTCTGTAGAAACACTCAAAAACGAAGAGGATTTAAAGTGACAAGATCCAATTAAATTTAATTACCCAAGCTGTATTTTCATTTTAACTGACACTTTTTATTAAGGAGCCACATGCACTAAAGCTAGAAACCTGGGCCAAATTGCATCCCAGTAATACAGTTATCTTATGCAAAATTCTGAGTATCTAATTTTCTGAAATGAAATTAGAGACATGGGGTTTGTAAAAGGTTCTCTTTGTCTGATACTATAAGATGCTGTTTGCAATGTACCTACACTACTGTATATCTATGCTGCTGTAACATCTGATGTACCTAATACAAATTATTATTGGGAAAGTGTCTTAGCACACCTTTATTATTTTTTAATACAGAAATACTCAGTATAAGCCAGGGAGATTTAACAACTGCAAATCTGAAACTTTTGACAGCTAAACCATAAAGTCTTTATGACTTTGACATGAGAAAGTTATTCATGAATCTTTTCATTTTAGGTTTAAAAAGGGACATAAAGTTGGACCAAATTGTTGTCACTTGATTTGTCCCTATGACAGCCAAGAGCAAAGAGAGGCTGCAAGTAACAACCTGCTGTGAGACATACACTTGGGAGTTCTCTCCATGCCTCTAGTTTTAAACTTTGTCTAACTAAAAATTTGGAATGAAAAAATTGAAAAGAGCAGATGAATGGTTAAAAAACTAATAAGGAAACAGGAGAAGGGACACCTTTGTTTAAGCAAGTTCAAGCCAGTGGGAACAGTGTAGCATCCATAAGGTTTTAAGAAATGTGTGAGATTGCATGTGATCCTTCTCTCTCAAGGGCTGAGGAGCATGTGCCAGTGTCTTTGGTTGCTGGAAGCGAAGTGCTGGAAGTGCTAATGCTGGCACCTCAGCACCCCCACCATTACCTGCTGGTAGTTCTCCCCAACAGTAGAATTAGCACTCCAGCTGGAGCAGGAGAAAAAGTGGGTGCACAAGAGTGCTTGTCCAAGGGGGAAGTCACCACCAGGAACAACCTAGAGACAGTTTTTCCCCCCTGGAGAAGACGAGAGACGTCAGGGTGCCAGGCTTCAGACAGAAAGTGCCTCCCTATGTGAGTTATCTCCCTTACAAGCATGCACAACAGCATTACCAAGACCATTACTACAAACTGTATTTGTGAAAGTGAAGCTGACTTCTTTTTCTGTCAAGTATTGCTGCTAAACTTCTCAGGTGTCTAAGCAGAAGAAAACTGTGGCTACAGAGGCTCTAGTTCTGTATGGGAGAAGGGAGAGGAAAAAAACAGAGCTCCAATCTCTTCTGTTTGTAAGTGTGAAAATAAAGGATGCAATTACTTCATGGGAATTAATCTGTAAAGTATTTTGAAAATGGGATGAGGAGTACCCACAGTCAATGGTTCTCTAGGCAGAGTACCTGTATCACTCCATGAAAAGTTGCAGTATCACTCCCCTTTGTAATCTTTCAGCTTAACTTCCTGTCAAAACAGTAAAGAGTGTAGATAGTAACACCTACCTGAACCAAAAAGGTGATGGGCAATACCTTAGTACTCTGTTCTGCCCACATTAGGCCAGAAGAGTACAGCTGCCACAAGAAATGTATTTATCAATAAATTAATCTATAAATTATTATTTCAATAGCACATATAAAATAATATTGTCATACACACCCTTCCCCCAGAGATGAATATTTTCTTTAAGGTAATGCCATACAAGTACATTATAGGGACTAGAATGCAAATGTTTTGTAATATCCCAGTGAAAGAGTCTGGAGCAAAGGGAAAAATGGGGCCATAAAGTAAACAAATCACAATTTTCATGAAATACTCTGACTGGAATTCCCATACTGGAATTTTAAATTTGCAGATCCAAGGTTGATATTCTTTGGAGAATAAAAAAAGCAATCCAGGTCCTCACATATTCCAAACCTAGGGGTATTCACAGCTAACACAATGAATACTTTACCTCTCAGAGTAGAAACATGGCAATGGCACAGTCAGAAAGTATTCATCAGAGAGTTGCTGGGCTCACACACCTAGGTTAAGTCAGTTCTTGCAGCTAATAGCACCCGAGGGGACCATATGGTTAGCACCCTTTCTGGCTATTTTTGACTCCCTCTCCTGAGCAGTTGTTACATACTCCTAAGGGCATCCTATAGTCCAGAGAAAGAGTCAGACTTGCCATCAGATCCATAGTATGACTCCTTGCTGGATCTGTGAGAAATCTTTTGTCTAACACCTTCTTGTAATTTGTCCTTTTCCACCAAAATTAACGAGGAAAGAATGTTTTAAACAGAATGCAAACAGGTCACTATAAAACAAAATTATTTTAAAGGATAAGTTTGAGGAGGGGGAGAACATACATATGTAAAATGGAAGGACCTACTATATCCAAAGAATAAGGACTAATCCCAGTTCATACATGGTTATGAGCTGTATGTGGGTGAACTCACTTATGCCCTGTGACCACCTTTGTATGACCCCCAGTTTCACCAAGACTTCTCCACAGTGCATCATGGGGCAGCTGGACAACAGGGCAGAGGTCTTCACCTTCCTGGTACAATTTCACTTAAATTCAAGTCTCCAGTTCCAGAAATCCTGACTGAAACACGGTTTGCCAGGTGCTGATTTGCATCCAATATCTTGCCTCTCTCTGCCCAAGCAAAACAGAAATTCATACTCAGTATACATCAATTCAGTTGTTAATTGTAAAACTACTGTAAGCATGAGTAACACAAGATTCTTTCTAGAGATACTACACATTATAAACTGCCCTCAGTAACACATGCTGGGAATAAGGCTGCCAAACTCAGATTCTTTGAAGTCCAGTCCTGCTCCCAGAAAAGACAGGGAAAATGCTCATGATTGTGTCAGTGGGTGTCTGGGGTGTCAGTTTCATAATCAGAAAACAATAAAGAGAAGTAGAATCAGATTAATATCCTGGATAACTAGCTAAAAAATACCTTCTGCTTTTCTACTAGCCTTTCCTAAAAAGCAGCAGTAATGGGGGGGGGGGGGGGGGGNTTCTCTAAGCTTTTCTAATTTTTCCATTATTTCTCTGTCACTTGTGATATGTTTCCACCTTTAAATACTCATTAAAAATGAACAGTACAGTACATATAACCAAATATAACCAAATTGCTTCTTACTCTTTCAGTTGAGAGATATTTAGTAATGTGATAAAACAGTTTAACCAAGATATCAAACATCAAGCAGAGTGACAGAAAAAAAGGAGAAGCTGTCATACAAGTCATATCCATACTAATTTTGTAGCTACCAATTACCTGCTCAATTACCAATTACTTCACCTCCTCTGCCTTTATGACCATTCAAAATCCATTAATTAAAAATCACACATTTAAGAACAATAGCTCAAGAAAAAATATCCAAATTCAGCCCATAACCACATATTTGTTTAAAAGGATGAATGACTGGAGGGGAAAAGCCCACCCAGCAGCCAGTCACACACATACTGTGAATGGCTCTAAAGTGCCTTTGGGGTGAGCAAACAAATCGTGTAATTCTATCGTGTGTTGATTCAAAACTAAATGCTGAGCAGACTCAGTTGGCTCTGCCTGGCTGTGGAGGGTGTCTCGTTTCTAGCGCCAGGGAGATTTAACAGGTTTGCAGTCATTTCCATGTTAGTCTGGAGAAACAACTACAGAAGTCTATGGAAAGTATTCATTGAGATTGGAAATGGGGGGAAAGAGCTTCTCTCGGCTGCATAAAAATAGGTCACCTAGCTCCTTGGTGAGTCTTGCTCACAGGTTCTAAGTTAAATCAGTCTTCAGATTTGAAGTCATGAGAAGATTTCCCCAAGCTCCTGTCTGCTGGGAGGCTCTTTATTCTTCGTAGGATCATCTGTGAAGGTTTTTTAACATGTTCCAAGTCATGACAGAATTTGGGGGCTTGATGATGCTCTTATGTCTCCTACTCTCTTCCTGAGACACTTTTTCGTGATGTTTGGTCTTCTCTTATAGGGCTAGGTCTGCACTGACCTTCTGAAAGTGGCAAGACAGCTAAAACAGCCATTCACATTGCAGGCTGGGTCTCATGTTTCAAACACAGAAGAGGGCAGTTTAGTTTTACTGTTGTCTGTGTTCTGTATCTTCTATAGGACATTAGTCTCTGTGGTGGTCACCTTGAAGTCCACCAAGTTTATTTCATGCAGAGATGCATGCATGCATGCATACATACCAAATCAATCAGAATTAAAAATTTACACGTTGTTCATAACATGACTAAAGAACCCTGGAAGTAGGACTAAATAAATGCCAGCACTTCACCAAGCAGAACAAGACTGGGACAGAATGCTGAGATCCCATTTGTTTGCCTGGTTAAGCTGTATTATTATGCTCCATGCTCCTTGTGCACCCCCACACCTTTTGTACTAATCTTCCCTACATCTGCTGCCAGCTAGGCCAAGCTCCAACAGCAGTGTCAATTCGAGGGTCAGAAAGGTCAACAGTGACACCCGATTTAAGTCTTATTCACTCTGATGCTGTGACAAGACAGATACAGCGTGGCCTGACTAAAGTGATGTATGTTAAATTTGTTGCAAATTACTGGTGTGATGGATCTATTGATGACCCATTGCAGCTGTCAGGATGTCTCTATCAGTCTCTCAGTTACGCTTTCTCCTGCTGCTTGGCCCCATCCCCCTCTGCCTGCTTCCATCAAGCACAGAGGTGCTTTATAGTCCCCGAGAAACTCAGGGTGCAAAGCACAGGGAAACAAAGCTGCAACATCTGCTGTAATCCTGATGAGCACTGGAAGTCATAGGAACAAGTGTAAAGGTTTGGTGGTTTATAGATTTGAGTCATTGTTCAAGTTCACAGAATCTGGACATCTATTGTAAACTTATCGTTAATAACAGGGTTTCAAGCTATCCCTTGTCTTCGTCCAAAGTATTGGAAGCCTGATAATTTGACTTCTTGCTTTAAGTATCTCACTCATCTGAGAGACTTTCTGAAAGGGAAAAAGGACTCTTTTTAGCTTTTTCTCTCAAGTAAAGCAGATACATAACTGACACAGATTCTCCACAGCAGAAACTGAGCAGAAAAAGGCAAACAGAGACTACCAAGGATGTTCCTTTCCTATTGCCCCCTTCCCTTCAGAGCAAAGCCATATCCAGCTCCTCTGGCAAGTGGGACTATAGCCATGGGAGGGAAAGGCAGCAGCCCCTTTAGAGCAGGTCCCTCAAAGAATCACAGCTTGCCTGCTGCCTATCATGGCTGAGAGTGTCCCCTTTGTGCCCCATGGAAAGCAAGGTGTGTGTGGGAAGCCAGGTTTGATTTCTGTCTTTGGTTTGACTTCTGGATATTGGGAGATGCATGGAAGTCTGATCTAGTGAAACGGAGTGAAACAGATGTATCTCAAGTATCACAGATCATTTCTACTTTCAAACCAATGTCCTTCGTGGGAGTGCTTATTCTTGGCCAGGTGCAATAGCAATTACAAAAGTACAGCCCTTCCACACATTTTAGTACAGATAGAGCAAGCCCCCAGTCATGATGATAAATTATATCCCATTCCATAATTACATTTAGGGAACATTTTATGCAAATTTCTTCTGTTTATAACATTCGATTGTTTGTTTGGGGTTTTTTGCATTAACAGCACTGTAGCTCTGAGGCATCCAAAGACAGTTTTCTTCTTGCTTCTAATTATCATT
The DNA here is from genome assembly GCA_013399015.1 of Galbula dea. Classification (NCBI taxonomy): domain Eukaryota; kingdom Metazoa; phylum Chordata; class Aves; order Piciformes; family Galbulidae; genus Galbula; species Galbula dea. The sequence continues at coordinate 328,081 of VWZX01006705.1, forward strand.
ACTACCTGCTGCTGCTGCTGCACCTTTTGTTCTTTTATTCTGACCCACAGAATTTCATTTGTTTGGTCTAGTGTTCCTGACTTATCTTTAATAACAACTATTTATTTCACAAGCAAAGGGATAGTGCAACTCAATTGCAACCCCTGTATTCTCAGCAATTTACATTGGCCTGAGTGTTTCTGCTCTCCTGGTTTGTCTTAGATTGTGCTAGATACCACCTAGCAAACAGGGACATTCAGGGCTTGTGAAGTGCAGTCCCCTAACTGGAGACACTCAGGATAGTCAGTGTGCAAAACAGTGTCTGGAATCTGAAGATGTTTTCAAGAACACACATCTTACGAAGGACGGCTAGGGAAAAGGGGGAAGAGATGAGACAGAAGTTGTGTTGCTTTCAGTTGAGCTTCTTGTTGGAAGACCAAGGCTATTAGAACTTCAATTCCAACAGCATCTTCAGCATCTTTCATCATGAAACATATCTGACCTCTTCCAGTTTAATCTGAGTAATTAAAACCCTAAATACAGTAAAAGCAGTAAAGAAATCTAGGCCACTCCATCCTAGAACTGGAATAATGTCAGCCAGATATTGTGGTTCTTTTGATAACTTTAATCCCCTGTGAATGCTTGTTCATGGCAGAGATAAAACAATGACAACCAGGAGAGACTTAAAAAAATTGTGGGACCTTCAGTAATTCAAATGTGCTGGTAGAATTAAGAAGAATTTTGTCTAGATACATGTGGATTGAATTGAGCCCCAAACTAGAATGAAATCGGTACCTAAATGTTATTATACCCAAAGCTCATTGTAAGCCTTTAAACATCTTACAGCATTATAAACCATTGTATGTGGTATCCAGATCTACCTCTCCTTCATCACAAATAATCACACAATGGTCACCTGGTTAGTTCAGTGCCTGAACAAGAGAGCTCATCCCAGCTCATACTCCAGGAGCCAACAGGTGATGTTGAGAAATAAGAGACAGGAAAGGTACAAGAAAATAGTTTCAAAAGGCCTTCAGCCATGGTTTAGTCTTCTCTGGTGGAAAAGAACATGACTACAGTTGTTCACAGAGTATCACTTCAAGACTCCTTCTTAGCAGCAGGATTTCAAATCAGAGCACTCATATATATTTATCTGAACTCCACCTCATCTTGAAAACTGACACCATGACAGTCATGGCTCTCAACTAGGCTACAAAAAAGTGCTCTAACTCACCACAAACCAGTTAGGAAACACTGGCTGCCAATGAACACTGCACTGCATCTTGTCAGCAAGACTGGCAACTACAGCTATCTTGTCCCCATGCTCCCTTCTTCCAAGAGAAGATTAGATTAATTAATTAGATTGCCATCTTGAATGAATTTGTCCTTATCTGTAAGCCTCTTACTGGCAATGGCCAAGAACTTTAAAATATAACTTCTTAGTTATGTAAGTTCTCAGATAAGGGAGCTTTCTCCACCACTCACTCTCTCTCACCAGCACATTCTCAGCAGCCATCCCAACTCTAAGGAATAATATCTTGCCATAGCAAAGGTCATCACCTTTCACTCCAAGGGCAAGGCACATTTTATGGCATCCTCTTTCCATAGACAAAAAGAGAGACTTGTGCACATACACATTTTAAAATCTATGAATAAACCTCCTGAAGATAGGTATCCTTTAAGGAAGAAGATGTCAAAATAAAATAGACATCAGTCACATTGATTAATGCTACACTATAAATATAAAAAGCTTTATAGCAGGGTTGGATAAATCCACATAAAATATTATTTCATGGCTGTGAAAAATGGGTACTCATCTACTGGATCTAGTATAGAAGACAGAAATACTTCAAGTGGAAGTGAACCCCTTTCTCCTTAGCTATGGAGCCCTTGTTGTCTTTTGGCTGGAAAATGCATTCAATATGTCCAGGGACACATGTACAGAACAGCCAGCATTCTTGTGATAAGGTAAATGATTTGGGATTGGATTCCTTCAGGCAAAGGTAGAAACTGGACTAGAAATCCCAATAATGTGTCCTAATAATACAAATCCTCTAATTTGCCTTGGACTTTAAAGTAGGTATATTTGTAGGCAATGAAAAGAAGCTATGGAGTAAAAACAGTCTTTTTTTTATAAAGACACAAAAGCATGGAAAATTATAATATCATGACTTACTGCTTGCTATTCAGAAATGAAGAAAAGTCTACTTATTTTTTTCCTATATGCCACAATTTGGGTTATTCATCAAATATGGATATTTTATTGTATTAGTAAGTTTTTTATTATGTTAATATGTTTCTCATTGTATCAGGGAACTCTATTTCTCTAATATGGTCCAGAAGGGATCCCAATATGAAAGCAAACCCTGACTAACATGATCCAAATTCTTTTAAGCTTATTAAATTAGTGACATTTCTGTCACGTTAGCACCCTTTTGTATTACATTAGTGAAAACAACCCATGAAAATGTGATAAGAGAATTACATATGCAGCATGGATGTTGTTAAGATTAATCAAATTACTAGTTTGAGGAACAACTTTTCTAACAATAAAATGAGTAAAAATCACAATGTTGTTTCTAACAGTTTGACCTCTTGCAATATTGTCATTTGTCATCTCCTGCAGCAATTCACCTGTATGTAAACTCCTAAGACCAAATAATATTCCTCCAGGAGACTGAAGTACTCTGGGATGTAAAAATGCTGAAAATAAATTGTCATTTTCTATCAGTAATTCTGGGGAATTTGGTATTTGGGTGAAGACAGCTTTCAGCATAACATTTCTTCCAAGCTGCATGACCACATCTCAAGAGATCCAGGTTAGACCTATTGGACACATCTGCGTATCTCTGATCATGAAGTACCATCTCTTGATGCCTGCACACAGGTGCCTGTCCTCACTGTTCAGAGAAGCTAATATGTACCCATGTCTACTGACCAGGGCTGCATAAATAACAACTTTAAACTACTACCTCTAAACCTTTCTGAAGTCTTTCCAACCAGCAACATAGTGATGATTAGATTAAAATCCATCATGTAATAGTAATAGGTAATGAATATATCTTGAATGAAGCTCATCTCAGGCCAATTATCACTAAAACAGATATGAACAAAGCAAGCCAGATGGTCTGGTAAAGAATGTCTATAAATATCTCAGCCAGGCACCCTCTGGCATAAAGTACCAAGATCTGCTTCCCCTATTCACAGCAGGGAGCACCTTTCTGAGGAAATAATCTCTCTAAGCAGTTTGCTGAAAATAAAGTCCTTATTTGAAGGGTAAAGTAGAGCAAAAAGGAGGGTTATAAGAAATAAAGCTGAAATAAAATATAAATGCAAATGCAGATAAGTCCTGTGGTAGGGTGTTCTCTAGAGATGAAAAGATCTGAACAGTGTCCCATCTTTGTGACTCTAATGCTAAACAGCCAAGATAAAATAAACTTCCTACAAAATGGCTCAGTAACCAACCAAAAAAAGATTCTGTATGAAACCACTCAAGCTATAACAAGACTAATCCAATGGGCAGTGCTTCAAATTGCTGAGAAGTTTGGAATCTTTTTTCTTTGTTTTTCCTTGGGGCTTCTCCGTGTGCTGTAACTTCTCTATGCATGGAGAGTATAGTTAGTATTTTCATTTGCTGCCTAAGTAGCAAATTACCCTGTAAACAGCCCACAAGAGCTGCTCTGTAATTGAATTGTAACTGTTGACTTTAGACATTTGGTATATTTGCTGCAAGAAGTAAATTTTCAAAACTTCATCTTGATGCAGTCAGACAAAATGAAAGGTAATATTCTTTATCTGCCACAGATTGCTGCAGATGAACTGCTTTCATATGAGCTTAAATAAGATTTAGTGTATTCCATCCTTCAGCTGGCCACAATTGAAAGTGATCAGGATCAATATAGCTGCCCCTGCATGCAGCCTGGTATTGTGCATTACAATAGAGGAAATGGCTGTATTCAAAATTTTCCTGTGTCAAATTAATTTCCATGTTATCCCCAAATTCAATTAGATGGGAACCCCGTGTAACTAAAAAAGTGTCCAACATCCCTTAGTGACAAATTACGGTGCTTAGTGTGCATATCAAGGTGAAGTGTTGAGCCTTGCTAATCTTCTCACTAATTCTCAATTACCGTAAAATGAAGCCATAAATCACACAGACAGGGGATCGATGGAAATGTTGTTTTCAGGGTGATTGGCAGCCTCCCCAAAGGTTTTCTGTAAGTTGGTTTAAGGTTACCATTCTCTAAGGGGAGGGATGAGGTAGTCTTGCTCAATCTCTATGATATAGGCCCACAGGCCTTTTGGGGATAGTGGGGAGGGACAGCACCAATTTCAGCCCATCAGACATCCAATTTTTCTCCTTTTCATACCTGCTGTAGTAAATGAGAAACAAATTAAATTTCACTCCACTATCTCCACAGAAACCATTTAAATTTTTCATGGAAACTAAATTGTCCCTAGACAAATAGCCCCCTGATTCTATGAAAATATACTGGAGCGCTGGGGACAGAAATAAATTTGTGTCACTCTGGATATGCCATTCTCTGTAATGTCATTCACTGCTGGCCAATAAATGAGTCCCTCCCGGAACACAATGGTAAAGCCTTGTGCTCTGGTGGGTTTGCATTGTTCCCCCACTCTGGAGCGGTCTAATATTCTTCCTGTTATTAATTTGCAGCCTAGGTTTTACATTCATGAGGCCAAGATTGAAATGTAAATGAGGCACAAAATAAGTAGTCAGCAGTAGCCCTGGCCGAGCAGCCTGTGTCATAGACTCATGGACTTACATGAAAATAGTTATCACTCAGAGAGATTAGCAGCTCAGAACATCAATCACTGCTGCAAGGAAACAATGAATAAAATCGCCCCGACACGAGGAAGGAAATTACAAGAGCTTTAAAGTGGAAAGGGAATATGTAATACTGCTACCTGTTGTTGAAGCACTAAGATGGCTGTAATAAGAGCAGCTGAGCGAGCTCTCTCACTCTCTCTCTCTCTTCCCCTCTCCTGTTCCTGTTGATCGCTGATATTTAAATTGTGCCATTTTTGTCATCTCAATTTATCTGGTAAATGAGCTGCAGTTCCTTGGCCAGAGGTATATGATACTTCAGATTGCACTCAAATGAAGCCCACAGCTTGGAGTTAAAACCTGCTTTAAAATGATGACACCCTCTCTATCATCCAGTCTCTTGGCAAACAGATATATAAGGCCTGAGGCTTCAAGTTTCAGGGAGGCTCAGAGGATGTTGGACTTTGGACCAGGAGACAAAGGTGGCTTTTACTCTTCTGTTGTGGTTTCCAGTTCTCAGGCAGTGCAGAAGTGCTGGGGTAGTCTCAGGCCAGCTCTTCCTCAGTAACCTCTGAACAGCTATAAGAAGTTCTCCCAGAAACTGTCAATAACCAGAATCTGGAGAAGATTCAGCTAATTGTGCTTTATTTCAGCAGCTCTGATCACCTTCATCAGGAAGGGAAGCACCATGGAGTCACCTGCCCGGCCAAAGCCACCCCAAATTACTCCTGATGCCTGGAGAACTCCCAGATGAATGCATCCCCTTGTTAGATACTGCTGACCTCGGTCCACAACTTCTGCTTGGACAAATAATTTCTTAAAATGCACTAGCTCACAGGTCTAACTAGTACAGCATGATTTCTACAGTGCTATTAATTGTATATAGCTTAGTGCTCTAAAGGGATACACTTTCTGGGTTAATTCTTTGGCTTATCAGAGTGTCACATTAGCCACTGACTTCATTTCCTTGTGTTTTCTCTGTATTCAGCAAATGCAAAACACTATTCCATCCACCAAGATTAGTCTGACTTTAGAAGGAAACATTCCTGATTATCCCAGATGGGCAGCTCAAACACTCTCTTACAGTGTGTGTTCTTCAGACAACAGAAACAGAAGGTTTTTTACTAAAAACCTGCTAATTGCTGGTCTAATTTTTCAGTAGCTTTAAAAGTGTATCCTAGTAAGATGAGTTCAAAGAAAATGCCAAGAAAATTAATCTTTTGTATTCTGTGGTAGCTTGTTAATGCAATTGGTCACAAGAGTGACACACGTGTGTGCCTCTGTGGTGGGGAGGAGTACCTCTCTAACCTCTTTCCCAAAGATGCTGGACTCCTTCCCACATCTACCTCCAAAAAAATCTCTGCAGACTTTCAGTTACCACACAACTCTTTAGACTGTTCAACAAGATATCAAATTTGAGATAGACAAAAATATGATGCCCCTTTCTTGATGCAACTGAGTTTGGGACTTAAGATAAATTATTTAAACCTTATTGCCTTAAACAGCACACTCCATGTAACATCTTTTATTTAAGATGTAAATGCTTTTCATGGAAAAATATCAAAGGAGTCTGAAAATCTCTGTGTATTTTTATACCCATTTTTAAAACAGGGAAACTGAGTCTTAGAAAAATGACAAGTTTTGCACATATCACACAGCCTGACAATGACATAAGATTGGAAATCAGAACTCCATTTTCTCTGCAAGCCATTAAATCATGCTGCCTTCAGAAATCAGCTTCCCATTCCATTCCTCATCAGGAGGAAGAATTAATTGATGTATGTAAGAGATTGAAGGAAGCCAGTAAAAAAATTCTGTGCGAGTGAACAATATCATGAATATTTCCTATTAGATGGACAATGGGCATTTTGGTCAAACAATCTCTGGAGAATCAGGACTGAGCTGAACAGAAGTATTAGCATATCAGAGCTATTGTGTATCAGAGAAAGCAACACTTTCTTGAAAAGCTACTTTTTTCACAATAAAGATGCTACTCCTTTCATTGCATGTTCATTTTTAAAACCACAATACAGCCATATTATAGAGAGCAAGTTTTGAGTAATAATGTGTCCAGTAACCTCTATTCTATTTCTCTCTGCAGAATTCCACTAAGGATAATGTATAGAGCTAAGAAAAGGATTTTGAAATTTAAGAGAAGCAAAAAGCCAGAATAAAACCAGATGGCCAGCTGTGTACTAAAATGTTCTTTTGAGAGGTCAAGAAAGTGATCATGGGTAGGCTAGCAGAAGACATAGAGCCTTAAACTGTTGGGGGTTTGGGGTTAATTTTTTTCCTGCTTAAAAAGGCAAAGTCAGACCCAAGTTGTTACTCGACCTTTAGAACCCCACAGCAGCATGCAATTTGTGACTAAAGAGCAGGAGCAACACAAGCCACTTACACAGTTCCTGCATCAGGCAGCAGCTTCTGCTTTCAAACCCATCCTCTTTCCCTGTGTTGCCATTGTTTTCACTCTTAGTGTCTCAGAGTATCTTTTTAATTGCTTATCAAATGGATAGTTATTGTATCATAAAATCTTCAAAGACATTCCCCAGTCCCATTCAGTTGTGGAGCTGAACTTTTATACAATGATATATCACAATGGATTATGCTAATAAGCTTGTTAATAGCTCTAGCAGTGCTAACTGAGAGCATTAAAACAAACTGGTCCTTGCAATAGATTGGGAAATGTTTTATAAGGGGCATGTGATCTAAGAGCAGCCGTGACAAGGCTCGTAAATAATAGCAGAAACTGGTATGACTAAAGAAATACTCACCTAAATTATTTATATGTTAATCAAAAATACAGTTGTTAAGCAATATCATTTGTTCATTACTAATTGGTTTATGGATTTGTGATAAATTACTTATTTGCATGCAGAGCAAACCCTCAGCCTTTTGTTCAACATTTCTAACCTTCAAATCTTTGCAGGTTTCCTCTCTGCAGCCCTCTTCCTTCACTAAAATGATGACATCAACTTGTCAGATAAAGTAGATTTTCAAGGTAAAGACATAATTTTCTTCTGCAATCTATGCAATATATTATTGCCATATATTTTTTAAAAAGTCATATCAACATTTTGTGCTTGAGAGATATGCAATTAATGCTGTACAGTGTATATTTCTCCGTAATCTCCATCAAAAATCCTATGCTTTGAACATTTATTAGTAGTGGAGACAGTGATCTTGCTTCATTCATATATATCAAGTTAAGCTGTCAAGTACATTATTGTGGGGAATGTTAAATTCCACATTAGTTATAATCAGATTGGGCAGGGTATAACCTGGGGACTAAGCATACCTCTAGAACTATTGTGGGACAACTTACAGACATGGGAAGTTGGTCCATACAGAGGTGAAGATGTGCCTGAATTTCTCAGCAACTTTCATAATTATAAGGTTTTCAGAACCATAGTCCCTGGTCAAACACTTCTCTTCTTGTCTTTTGTTTCCCTCTTTCCCTCATATTTTTATTGCAGCTCCTTCCTGTCCTCCTCTCAGCTTTTTTTATTTCTATTTCCATCTGTGTAACACTTTTCCTTCCCAGCTGCTGCCTGCCACACAACACAGTAACCTGTGTTCCCAGCTCTCAACCCCTTTCTTTCCAGCCTCATTATTTCAGACCACAGTCTCTAGACCCAGGAATGCTCCTTAATTCCACTTTTGAGAGCTTTTCCCACTAAGGAGGTCTTTGAATTCCTGTCTCCTCCCTTTCCTTTCCTTTCCTTTCCTTTCCTTTCCTTTCCTTTCCTTTCCTTTCCTTTCCTTTCCTTTCCTTTCCTTTCCTTTCCTTTCCTTTCCTTTCCTTTCTTCATTTTTCAAAGTCTTTCCACTGTAGAATCATAAATATAATTAAATTTAATTAATATTGTCCATCAGCTTAGCATATTTTCTTTTGAACAAATTTCACTTTCTCTGTCTTGGAATGCATATAATGAGAATAATTATTTCATATTTAGAAAATATATTCTTCAAGGAGGTGTGGATCAGTATAAGATTCCCAGAGATTTTTTCACCTCTTACTGTTAAGAAATGCCAGATGTATTAATGAAAATAGGCCCAGCAAAGACCAACAGTTCAGGATATTCTGTGAGCAAAAACTAATCTGAAGAGAGAACTCTCCTCCAGGTGGTCCTTCCATGTAACAAGCTAACCTTCTATGGAAAGGATACCTTCCACTAGATCAGGTCATTCAAAGCCGCACCCAGCCTGGCTTGAACAATTCCAGGAATGAGGCATCCACAACTTCTCTGGGCAATCTGTTCCAGTGCCCTACCACTTTCACAATACAGAATTTCTCCTTTATATCCAATCTAAATCTACCTTTTTTCAGTTTAAAGCCATTACCCTTTGTTCTGTCACTACATACCCTTGAAAAACATCATGTTTCCTTTGAGGGAAGGGGTGACAAGGACTCATCTCACCCTCTGAAGTTTCTTTCACTTTGTCTCCTTCCCAAGTCTCACCTTCTCACTTCTCAACTCAGGGTGTTGCTTAGCCATAGAAAATGGTATAGGTGAGAGTGCTTACATCATTCATTCAAAAGGAGATGTCTAGATGGAACCAGTTCACAAAGAGGGAGCCCAATACACTCAGGCAAGACTATCATTAAGTTAAAAAACAACAGTCACCAGTAGATGTCTGCCTATGAACAAAGCTGGGACGAAACATGGAAGAAATCCCACTCTTGGTTAGTCTGATTGTCAAAAAAAAAGCACACAGAAAGAATCAACTAGCTACAAGGAATGAAGTAAGTGATCTCTTCCCATTATAATCAGGACACAGTCTGTGAAATCTCTGGGAGCTCAATCTAAATAAGGCCCTATCCTCTCCTCTCTTTCACATTATGAATAAAAACATGAAATTAGTTTTATGTCAGAAGAACAACCCTTAAGACACTTGTAACTTATAATTATAATTTCTAAGCTGTTTGGCTTGTCAGTATCAAGGAATTCACAGCCCAAGACTTCCAGGACTTTATAGGCTGAGACATGCTGTGCTAGCTACTGAGAATTAACTATGAATCTCTCATCTGCATCCTGATTTATTAACTACAGTGAGAAACAGAAAGTTAAAAAGGGCACTGTATGTGCATAGCCTGCTAGCATGGGAGAAGCCACTAGCTGTGTTTTGCTACTAGTCAATAAGCTGCAAGCAATGGGTAAATGTAGGGGATTTCTTTCTGTAAAACATGTAAATGTTTTCCTTGTAAACAAATATTGCAAAATTTTCATTTTGGCTCAAAAGCAGAGCTGGGCAGTATGCATTTCAGAATTCTACTGGATGCACAGGTAGAAAAAAAAGAAAGAAAAATATGGCTATAGACTCTCTTTGCTATGGAAAATTCCATTGCCTTGCTAAATCTGGTTGAAAAATGGTAACAACTTCTGTGATACACTTTGAAATAAACCTATTTTTTATGTACTTTGAATAAGAAGCTGAGAGGGATGGCTGACCAAAAAAAAAGACAAATCTGGAATTGAAGTCCACTTTGGCTTCTCAGCTTTCATCATAAAACACAAAAATAAACTACAAAACTAAAATATTATTTGCAAAACAAAATCATATCCAAGATATTTCACAGTCAATCTCTACCAAAATTCAGTTCTTCCAAGAGAAGTACTTAACTTCTCAGGGGTTCTGTTCCCTGATTTTGCAGTTTTTCCAGGTTCTAGTTTCCTTCTGGCCTTGAAATTTTCTCCTTAGACTATCAGCACTGAAACTCTATCCTTTGTTACTCTTTTGAGGACATAAGAGGCTCATCTGTATTCTTAATTTTGTTTTCGGGGGGACAGAGTGGTGTTGTCAAATTCAGCTAGTTCCATTTTGTAAGTGAAGCAAACAACAACACAGCTTGGCTCCTTAGAACACATTAAATGGTAGAACTTTGTTTCATAACTTAGCTTCCTAAAATAAAGGCAGATAAAAAACATACTCATCATTTTGGGATGGAGAAATCAGGGCACGTGGGGCTGAAATTGTTTGCCCAGCTTCTTGCAGCTCTGAGTACCAAGGTCATGAGTACATACATCTTTGAATTCTAATCCATTCTCTGTACCCTGTACCCTTCAACAGGACCCCATGGGAGGTAGCACTTTAATGAAGTTCCCAAATTATTCCTTTTTTTACTGTTTCTTCACTCATTGTTTCTTCTCAACAACACCACTTGTCTTCTTTCTCCCCTTCCCTATCTACCAGCTTTCATGATGCACTCCTTTACTGTTTGAAATTTTTTAAATTTCCAGTTGGTCAGAAGTAAATCAAAGTCAAAAAGAATAATCTCCAGAATTTCAAGGATTGTGATTACATGAGATCCATTTCTAAATAACTCATCATTTTTATTTTGCAAGATCAAAATCCCAAACCAATAATTTGGATAATTGAATCACTATTGTGCCACTGATAAGTACAGATATAACTAAATCTGGGACACTGACCTTAATTTTCCTTCTTTCTGAACAGAGCATTTCTGAAATTGTAACAGTTCAGCCAAACACAAAATAGAATTTAAAATTAAATTTTAAGGAGTGAAAGTAAAAGAAGTAAAAGAATGTTCTAGACTCTGCTATTAAAATAGCTTTTCAGAGCTTATACATTCTGGCTGTGAAAGAGTTAAACAGCTGATCACAGGTTTGTGATATATATTGACTGCACCAGATTAAAAGTTAGACTTTATTTGTAGCATAAATCTGGTAAATGAATATGTAATGCACGTTCTTCTTTTATTGCAGTCATAGAATACACTGCAACTTTAACCTCTGGAATGTTATCTACATATTTCCCTCCATATTTTGCATTCACAGAAATAATCCCATTAGTTGTTGGATACCTTTTAGTACCAGAGTTTTCTTTTAGTAAATAAAACAACTGCCACTTCCCATCATTTCTAAACACCTAGAAAGACAGTAAAATCTTCAGAGCCATGGCAGCTTTCCTTTGCTTGCTCTCCCACACGTTCCCTCTAGAGAAGCAGATGTTTGACTTGTCTCCCGTAAAAGGCAAAAATTGAGTTACGGCTTCAGATTGCAAGATTTGCAATGTTTGCTACAGTTTATTAATGTTAACCAAATAAAAATGACATTAGTGGAAAAGATCTACATGATATCTCAGAACTCCCAAGATTAGGCCAGATGGTCACTTCTAACTGATATAATCTAGTAAGCTCTGTTGAGAGACAGGCTATTGATTGAATTTCTGACTTTAAATGCAAGCCCCATATCTGCACGTGTCCACAGTGATATCAGTTGCTTGAAATCCAATACAGAGGTGTAGATTGGGAGATGATGTTAGTTGCTACCTATTAAAACTGTCAATTCCATCTGTTGTCTAACACTTTAAAATACTGAGTGTTGTTTTTAATAGATCACTATTAGATTAAGAAGCCATATATTAAGGGTCTTACTAGCTGAGAAGCGTGGGTAAATGTGTAATTAAATGACACAATGGAAAAGGAACTCTGTTGGCTGGAACTGGCCCAAATTAGCATTAAGCAGGAAGTAAATGCTGTGATTTAGGATTTCCACAGCCACCAGACTTCCCTAAAAATGAATAATGTGCAGCCCTATTGAAATTCTCCTTACAAGCAAGTATATCATGATTAAAATGTGGAAGCCTTGTGAGGGTTCTGATTATCCAGCTTCCCATACTGCACTTCCACAGGTACTCCAGAAACTCTGTACATCTGCCAAACTGCTTATCTCTGATGACATTCCCAGAAGAGCAGTCTCAGATGGCTGATGACAGCCCCATCAAAGCCACATCTCTGGAAAGCTGCAGTCCTGAATGTCTCATATCTCCCAGTATACAGTTGAAAACCAGAGTTGTGGGTCCCAGGTTTATGCATAAGGTGATCATTCAACCTGCCCCTTCCCACCAGCACCTCTGGGCTCTGGCCAGGTACCAAGGACTGACAGGGAGGGAGGGTGACGGACAGCCTCTTCCAGCATTGCCAGCCCAACATCCAGCAGCTGTTGCTGCTTAAATGTAATCAGAGAGGAAAACCACCCTCCTCCAGCCATATGTACCAACATGACCACAGGAAAAGGAGAGCTCTTGCAAGAGAGAGGAGAGAAGAGAGGTGAAACTGTGGGAATGGATCCTAAAGGCAGACACTGTGAGACAGAAGAATTTCCACGTTTTATAGCTCCCAACACTTGTTTGCAGAAGCAAAATGAATATAGTCAATATGTTGGAAGAAAAGCAGTAGGAGTCCTCCCTGAAAAGGACCTGGAAGCAGATTTCTAATGAAAACTGATGAGGTTTTTTTCTCATATAGTTTCTCTAGGGTGAGGAAGTAATCTCTTAATTACTGACCCTAGCTGGACCAATGCATCCCAAATAAAAGAGAATTTAGGCTCAGATGAAACACTGCTCTGGGGGGGGTTGTGCTCTTTTTGCATTAACATTCAGAAGACATTTTCCAGCATGAATTTTGAGAGCAGCCTTATGGTGGCTTGTGGAGGATGCAGAAAAGGTTTCAACAGAGAAGAATTTGGAAGTGACTCAAAAAATTCTGTTTGCAAACTACTAGTGAGCTGCAGTCAAAACAGCTTTATAAATTCCTCCAGTACACCACAAGAAGTGTTTCAGAAACATAAAGTCTCTTCATGTTATTAACCACTACAAGGTATATGAAACATTCATGGAAAATTAATGTTAAGTGAATACTCCAGTATACTTATAGAATACAAATTGTGAATTCAGAAACACTGTATTCCCAGAAGATACACGATTTGAAGAATTATGCTCATTTCAGATAGAAACAGAGACAATATTGTGTGATGTAGCTGATAAATTAACCAGCAAAGGTCTAGTTGTATGCATCAAATACTCAAAACAAATCTGTAGCACCAGAGATATTTCTGAGTAGCATTAAACTACTTAGAATAACAAGTATCTTCAAGAAAATCAAAAGTTGCTATACAGATTATTCACCAAAACTATAAACATTCAGCAAATGGATTATGTACTCTGTTCTGCTTGCTGCTCACTCTGGTAAGAGCAGAAATTGTCCTTCAGGAAAGGAAAACCTTCACAATCACCCTCTTGTAGGTTTGAAACTCTTGATATCACAACAGCAGATAGTAGTAAGTATAGTCATAGCAGATAGTAGTAGGTCTGCAATACTTACAGAGGTAGAAAGTGTTTCAGGTGTGGAGAGCAGCAATTCTGTCCTCACTGTGGCTCACTTTTAAGGGATCATGATTCTTCAGCCTGGCTGCTTTGATGGGACTTTTTCTATGACTAGCAGCACCAAAACCATCAACAGAGATTTTCGTATGGATTTCATAAGAGCTAAAGCTTTGTAACATGTGACTGGATAGAGAGAGGATGGATGTTTCAAAGCTTTCAACATGCTTTAAACTAAAGGCAGTAACTTGAATTACCTCAGTGAGCCATTGAAAAATCCTACTTCACAACCCAGAATTTATCAAGCAAGGTCAAAAATCTCACATGTATTTTACACTTTTTTCTTAACACAAAGGATAGGAGAAAAATAGTGACTCTAATAAATAGTTTTTTTAAACAGATAAACAGGCTTCTGACCCATGTTCTCAAATGAAACCTGGGAAACTAGTAGCTAAATATAAAAAAAAATAATATTTTAGTATCATTTTTCTGTCTCCTTTCTCCAGCAGAAATGCTTCACAGAAGGAAGCAGTACAATGGCTGAATCTAAGTCATGGCAAAATGTTTTGCTAGAGCTGCAAAGGCTAATAAATTTTTTGGAAGAGGATGGATTTAGCCACAGCAGAGATAGAAGTAGTTGCATAAACATAAGCAACTAAAGTTGCAGCTTATCCAATGACATGCACTACATACTAAGGGGCTTCCAAGGTTTATAGACAGTGCAGGCTCCCCTGCCACATGAATTTTTGGCTACTCCTTTCATTTACACCCAAGACTTCTCATCAACCTGTTAGACTCATCTGTCCCTCCAGGACTTGTTATGCTTATGATTGATTTGTATTGTCTCCTTATAGGAATCATATGTTAATTTTAAATAGAAAGGAAGCCAGTAGTTGAATTTCCAAAGTAAGATATTGGTGGTTAGACAGTGGAACAGGTTGCCCAGAGAGGTTATGCAAACTTCATCCCTGGAAGCTTTTAAGACAAGGCTTGATGGGGCCCTGGGCAACCTGATCTAGTGGATGATGTCCCTGCCAGGCAGAGGGGTTGGAACTAGATGATCTTTGAGGTCTCTTCCAACTCTGACTATTCTATGATTCTATATTAGAGGAAACATGATAATGGAAATCACAAGTTGGGGATGGAAAAAAAATTAACCTAATATAGTATAAACTAATTATAGTGAACTACACACATACATATGTTTACAGCTGGCTGAAAAAAAAAAACAAAACAAAACAAAAACAGACATATTTCAGCAGACCAAAAGAAAGTAAGATCATGAACATTGCATGGATGGTTAAGGGAACAACATCAAACATATGGAATATTCTCATGCTAAAATATTCAAAGGATTCCATTGCTATTGAATTTTCACCATCTGCAAACTTCGCTAATACTTTTAGGAGAACACATGGATGGGACATGCTTCAAGACTGGGACCAAGGGGGATCAACATTGCTGACTGCAGAGTCTTAATTCACCTCTACCCAAAACTGTCCCCAACTCATATTCTTTTGCCATGGTATTTTCCAGCCCCAACTCAGAGCTGCTGTTTCTTTCTAGTTGGAACAGTGCTGGAGATACAAGTGTGTGTAACAGGGGAAAAGTAAACAGGGGCTAAGAGAAAAGGTGGAGAGGATTAAAAAAGAGATGGGGCACCTGAAGGATCTTTCCTCCTTAGGAAGGGAGTGTACAATGTTGGAATTAGACTTTGATAAAAGATGCAGCACCCAACACAGCACAGGCTGCCCAGTGGGAACCTCTGAGTGCAGACCAGGGTTGAAAATCTGTTGCCTTTCGAAGAAATTTTACTGAGTGCTGACCTCTTTCAAAAAAACTGACCTGAGTTACAACCACCTAGCAATTTGGAAAGTTAGTTCCCTGTGAATCTGAAATGCTTAATATTCACCAGCACGTAAGAGCAAGTGCATAACAGTGTCGGATAACTGGGATAACTGGCTTTCTGATTTGGCATAGTACATATCCTCAGGTCAGTTATGTACCTTTCCTTGCCCACCCTTGCTTAAGACTCATATAAGTAGGGGTTACTGGATCATGTCCATTTTTTTTCCCAGTATTTTCAATTCTGGATGAAGGAGAGGACAACCTGCCTGATATGGACACATTGAGTAAGACTGTGCTTTCTAACAAGTTATTGCAACCGCTGTTCTTTTTGTAAGTTATTTAGGTTTGCTTATTCATAATATCACTTAGCACAATTCTTTTCTCCACTTAGATCATTATTGTAACAATAAGTGTCACCGATGCAGCAGCAAGAACAACCCAGAGAAAAGATTGCAACTCATTATCATTCATTACTGTAGTGAAGAGAGATTAGAAACATAATGGGAAGTGAGAGAAGATGTACCTTAGTGTCACTTCCCTTGTACTTCGCTCAGAGCCAGGACCTTCCACAGGCTTGGATATGACTCGGTCACTGACTGCCAGTCGGTGACCTTGCGTGAGTCACTTGACCTTCTGAAGACTTCATGCCCTGGTGTGAGCTCAGATAAAAAGTACAATCACATGGAAATATGATGTTGTATTTGAGGAGATCTTTCCTGCTTTTATAGCTAGATTTTTGAGCTCATGTAGATAGAGCTGCTTAGTGAGTTATAGCTATTTAATACTTCCCAGTATAAAGACCTCATTTTCAGAAGCTGTAACTTTGCCAAATGCTAATAGTCTAAGTGAAACTGTTTCATGTTGTGTGACTGCCACAGTGTGACAAAAGAAATGGCAGTGATATTTAGAATTTTAAGCACCATTTCTAAAGAAAAACACTGGAGTTCACTGGGTTAAGAAAATTCTTCCCACAATATCACAGACAAGCCCTCTGCTTTAATAAAGCAATATAATATTTGCCAAGGAGTGACCCCTCAGCTGGGAGCTTCTCTTTGCCATACTCTTAAAAAAATTGCCATACTGAAAATCTAAACTCTTTTGACCAAATATTTCAGTTTTGTAAAAATTCTGTTTGCTAAAGTTCAATGCAATGTAATTTAATTTTAGAGGCAAACTTACCTGAAAATTTCCATCAGCTTACAGAATGCCCTGCTGTCTCATCAGTCAGAACAGGCTGAGCCAATATGTGGTGGCCACAGGGAGACTGAGAATACTTCATCCACCTCATAGCCCTTGACAGGAGTGCCTGTGTGCCTGGTTCAGAGAAAAACTTACTCTTCAGTTTCTCAGTCTGATGGTAGCCTTTGGTTTTTCAGTTGTACCTGAGCCACAAGGAGAAGAGGAAGCCTGGTGAATGTTCAGATGCTTTTAATTTTCTAGGCTTGCTACAGCCACACGTTAGTTTATATTACGATGAGGAAGAGTAATAAGTCCAGACTCCAACAATAAATAGATTATAAAGTTATTCTAGGAATGGAACTATGAACATGTCCACATTGTAGCTGAATGGTGCAGTGATAGCATGTGAAAACATGTTTGACCTATATTTATTTTATAGCAAGATGTCATACATTTTGGATATCTACTGCAAAGAAGCCCCAAGGTATGCATAATCTGTACTGATTCTGGATGTTTTGTCTACACTGATTCAGCTAGATAAACTAAATCAGTGTTAACTCCACTGAACACCTCTGCTCTGCAGTATACCATGTAGAATTGTACATCAAGAAAATCCAAACTACTACAGGTGAGCTGGATGAGTGACATGTGGCATGCCCCTTCCTTCTCTAGTCAAAGGCACTAAGAAATAATCTGCAAGAGTGTCTCCCAAACTCACAGGTGTGTAGGTGGGGCAAAAAGCGTCCCCAAAATATGTTCCCGATCCTAGAAATCAAAGGCCCAAATTCACTAAACACAGACACTCACCTTTAGAAGGAGAAGAAATGCAGACCAAGGCTGCTGAGAAGTGAACATCAGCAGGTTTTTCAGAAGCTCTCAGTGTGTAAGTGGGTGGTAATTCTCTGGAGAGCACAGCCAGACAAATGTTGAGGATGTTGGATCCACCTTTCAGTATAAACTTACATCTGGAAATAGTCCAGGACACTCTGACAAAATCTTTCTTTAATGTGAAAATGACACCTTACTGAAAGTTTCCTCTGGGAGAATTCTCCATATAACACGTGTCATAGGACACAATGAGTCACTGAATTCAGTCCCTTATTATCACAGACAATGGCTGCTACATGATCTCATACACAAACCTACCAAGGCTCATCATACTATTAATTAAGGTTTGAGGTTGGATTTTTTTCCTTACTTATCCTATTAGAAAGCTGCTCAAAAATGTAACAGATGGATTAAAAGTCATTGACTTATCATGTTAGTTTCAATGAAATTTTCATGTGGAAAATGTTCATAGATTCCGGGTTGGAATTTCTCATCAAATTTCTGCCAGGACAGCAAATAGTTTACTGATGAATAAGTTTGGATGTGGGAGGTAAAGTCCCTTAGTCTAAGAACTTGATGAGGGAGGCAAGTTCTGGATCCAAAGAAGGAAAAGCATTAAGTCAGGATTTCCTTCATTTCAGGGAAGCTGACTCAATGACTAAACATTTTCCTAGGAGGGTATGAGGATCTTTTACCAGTGAAGGGCCTGGCTTTCCAGAGTCCTGTTTCCTTTTCCCTACTTGAAGAAGATGGAAAATTTGATATTCCAAAATTTTCAGCAGGCAGTTTTATGGTTCCCCATTCACATTCATACATAGCAACAGAGGAAGATTATTGCCAACTCCAGGCTTTCAAAAATAATGGGCTGGACCTTCAAAATCATGACTGACTTAACATTCCCAATCTTTCAAATTCGTTTCATTGAGGTTCTTGTCTCATAGATTTGACTTTGTACTTTGTGGGCTAGAAAGTTTGGTTTATTAAAGTGCAACTGGTCTTTTTACTTAAGTCAGTGAATTTAGGCCTTTTAGTTTTATACACTCCTAAGCTAATTTTTCAAAGTTGATTCAGCCCACGTTGCAGAGATTTTTGGAGACAGAGGCACTTCTGTAACATGGCACTGTATTCAGATCCTTGGAGAAAATAATGTATTCAAGGAGCTAGTGATCTTGGGCAAGCCATATCTATTCTACTGGCCTCTCACTTAGGGCCTGAGAAGCCAATATGTTAGCATGAGAAGCCACTGCACAGGAGTCTGCTGCAGTGATAAGTTCTGGCCACCATTGCACGCTGCTGGGCATTATGGCAGGTACAACATTCCTCCCTCTCAGAAGAAGATACATAATTTTGTTTGTTTCACAAACACTTATGGAAAGTGAGGAAGGAAACACCTCTCTATGGATGGCATCTACACAGTATGCTATGGGAAAATCCAGCCATGATCCATCAATGCTGCATGAACATGAGGTTCCCAGTACCTGAAGTGACGTGAGACTTACTCATTACATTCCCTTTTTTATTCTACCTTACAAAATTGGCTATGCTCTTATGCTGTTTGTTGTCAGGTCTTCCTTGCTGAGATCCAGAAAAAGGTTTGCACTGTGTGTTCCTCCCTGGTGCAGAACAAGACCAAGCTTCAAAAATCAGGAAGTCTAAAGCCATTTGTGTGTCCCGGTCCAGTTCAGTAGCAGAGATCACCAGCTTGCTTCCTCTTAAGCACAGCACAGATGTGGTGAACTGTCTTCAGTCCTGGTGAACAGCCACCTGTGTGGACAGAAAGATCATGAATCTCTGCTTTCAAAGAGGTGATGCCTGTAGTTAAACCTATTTTTCACTGTGCAGAAGTAGGCAGCACCCTCAAACACATTAGGTAATCAAGTTAATAGAAAGTACTAGTAAAATGTAATTAATCTAAAAGTGATCAGGTCATAAGTAGTTCCTAGAGGTTTCTTGTTTGGGAGGGTTTAAGTGGTGTTTGTTAAAGAAAAAGCACTGCTATTACTGCCTTTATCAAAATTAAGTACTGCAGCTGCTAATGCAAGCTCTAATTAAATGCACAAATCTGAATTTGATATTTGCTGGTGTCTCATGTCATTTCTTAACTCAAACTGCAAGACAGACTCAAACCTGACACCTCTGGATCTTTCACAGAATATTCTTCCCTCTGTACAGACTTCTCTGTCATCAAGAATGTAGCTCAGATATTTGTGTCTGTGTGTGGGTAACGGGTGGAAATTCAACAAGCTTTTGTTATCCTCTGTTAGCATGAGCCTGAATCTTTTGGTTAGTTTGGAGTTAATTGCCAAAACTTTTTATGGTATATCTAATTGGCTCAGTCATCCCTCTATGCCATGAACCCTACCAGACTGCCAGAGTGCCCTGAACTCAAACAGAGGGCGAGAGCCCATCAGTTATTTAGTATGTGCTAGAAGCATGCATTTTCTTTTCACTCCATGTGAAAATAGTTAACCACAAGGAAAGAGTCCCACCCCTCCACTTTGCAAAATGATGAAATTAAGTTTTCCGTACAGCTACCAGGGGACTGCAGTAAATTACCCTGGTAACAGAGTTTACATTGATTCTGAAAAAAGCACTTGTCCATATGTAACAACGATAACCTTTTAGAAGGTTTGGAAAACAAATCTGACACCCCATTAAAAGGCAAATGATTTTTTCTCCACACAAGAAAAAGAAACTTTTAAGACATAGAAGGCTATTAATAAATAATGGGGCTTTTTTATAGGAAAGGCTGACATGAAAGCTGAAGCTATAAACTGTATCAGAGGCAGTATTTTGACTTGTGTGGTTTATTTGTCAAAGCAGTGAGATGGGATCTCATTTTTATTAGCTGCACAAAAGATATTTTATTGAATGTCACATCGTAATTTGATTTTAAAAGGAATAGAAAAAAATTACATTTTCTCGGATACGTAATACTGCAAAAACACGATAGTCATACTAACCACTAACCACAATGAGCAGTAATAGAAGCCCTACAAAATATACACTAGTGCCTCACCAATGCAAATGTGTATTTTCAGATTCCACGCACCAGAATATTTTTCCTGAATCCAGTTTCATTTACAACTGTCAGAATAATATATTTAAAATATGTGCAAGTTATTAAATTATGCATGTAAGCAACTAACATAAGAATTAGATTTGAGAAGGACAGCTTTTAATATTTTAAAATTTGTCTTCAAGCTCTCACATAGTTCATCTCTTTGCAAGAAAAAGATCATAGCTGAAAGCAGTACAGAACAGTGATCAATACCTAGCTATAACAAAAATGGGGAAAAAAGAGACACAAAACAATGTAAAGTAGCCTGTGGAGATTACGTTCTTTTCGACTTTGCCATTGACTCCCTAAAAGTCATAAAGCCTCCCTTGGGCCACCTCTGTGTCCACCCTTGTGAGCACTACTGTTAAAAGTAACAAGGAGACTCGTTGTCTGAAGAAGGATGCAGCTTCCAGCAGTGTTTCTGGTGCCAGTTTTGTCACAAAAGCCAGCAGAATCACCCATAGAAGGCAGCCTAGCCTTCGCCTTAAGAAGAGAAGGTTATCATGGAGTGCTCAGACCCTTCTTCTCCCCTGCAAAGCCACATCACCACACTCTTCAGCCTAGTCACACATAGATGATGAGCCCATACCAAGCACATGCCAACTGAACATGTTACTGCAACTCACAGCTAATGTCCACTACCACACTCACTGATCACCGTTGCTCAACTTTCTGAAAGAAACAAACTACTCAAAAGCAAGGTTCTAGTGACAGAAATTAATATTTTCTTTTTATTAGCACCAAACCACAGAATTTTTACTTTATTTAGAGTCTCATTTTGTTCTCAACTTCTACAAGTAAAATAGAGGGAAAACAGAAGGAGAAGCATTAATACGTGAACCAAAGTCACCTTGAAAAATAGAAGTAGGAAAATGCCTATTCTGCAATCCTACTGCTACTCCTCTAATTTAGATCCTGGTTCTCCTACTGAAGTTGTCACTGTCTGCTGGACCACCAACAGTCTTATATATATTTTGCAAGAATCTCTAATTCCTCAGGGTCAAAGCCATATCCACTTGCAACAGGTCTTGCACTGTTAAAATATTTGATGCCAAATTCAGTAACGACCTTTTTTTGACACCACAATGTTTATTTTTTGGGGTGGGATGCAGAATGCACAAGTGTATCTACATCTCCTAAAGGATGCCTGCTGTAAAGTCCACACAGTGGTGTTGAAACATGCTGTGCACAAATTCTCTTTAATACTTCAGTGGAATCGAATTCCTTCTCACTTTTAAGATGAAAATTTGGTTCAAGAGGTGGAATGGAGATTGCTTTGCCAAACTGCATCATTTTGTGGCTGGGGTATTTTTCTGAGAGGTAGAAGTTCCTGTAGGCAGAAAAGGTTGATCAAATTTTGTTAGTTCTCAGGTAAACACTATTTCAAAATCAGATCTTAGAAATTTCTGGAGGCGAAATCAGAAGGTGTGAACAGAAACTCAGTAGAGGATAATATACAGATGCCTTCATAAGGGGTAAGAGGGGTTAAGAACATGACCCCAACGGCAGACTCCTGAGTTCTCAGTGATCCTAAGAAATGGTCTTGCTTCAGAGGTCCTACAGTAAACCTGTAAATTTGCAGTTAATTCTACAAAATGGAGAAAAAATATTTAAGGTAAAAAAAAGTTTATTTTGTTTGGTTGGGGTTTTTTTAAACACACCCAAAGGCTCTTTTTTTGGTTGGGATTCTTACAAGGAAGAAAATATCATCAAGTAACATCAACATTAAATGGCAATGCCATAGTACCTCTCATTTGCCTTATGTATTTGTGCCTATAAAATCTGTCTTTGGTCTCCAGCAAGGCTCTCCAGTCTAACTGTCCATAAGTATTTGGAAAGTTCATAGAGAATATTTATTTGTGGCCACCAATATATTTCTCTCCTAGAAGAGAGCTCAATCCCTCCATTGCCTGTGTATAATAGCATCAATGTTTGGAATAAGCCACATGGCCTGTTGTGTTTCCTGGACAGTTTAATTGGAATACAAAATATTCCTATGGCTACCACATGTCTGACTTTTCCTAGCCTGTCACACTGGGCACATGGGGCAGCTCAACCCTGTCAGAGACAATACATTTTTTCCGCAAGCAGACTCCAGATGAGAGGGATTTAGGTTACTAGAGAGCAGCATAACACCTCCCACAAAGGTACCTCTAAATTACAATCTTGCTTTTGAGAGCAAAGACCTTCAGAGAGGTCAGCTGGGCACCTCCCCACACCATTGGGTTTTGCCCAAAACATTATTTTTCTACTCAGCTGTCAGGGTAACCTTACCCTTGCCAATCTTATTAGCATCTGCTTCATCTGATCATTAACATACTTAATTTGTCAATTAGCATATCCTAATTGTTACTGGGCACCTGACAGTGCCCATAGCAAATTGTGCCAGGAAGAAAGCAAATGTGTCCACATTGGAGTCTCCAGTAGTGCTCCCTGCCTCCATCTTGCCTCTTCCTCTCACCAGTCACTTCACACAAGCGCATATTTCATGTCTGCTTTGCTAAATATCCCTCAGAAAACACCTGCTAGCCTCTCCCTGGAGCAGCTTTTGCATGCTCAGGCTGGCTTCAGCTGCAGCATGGACCATACATCCCTGCCACTGGACCTACACACTAGGCTACCATTTCTGCACCACTGCAGTGGTGTTTCACTCATCTTGTCCTACAATCAGCGTGGGAATGAACCTTAGCAATCATCCAAGGATTTCAGGGTTTCGTTTATATCTTTCATTTTTTTCTGTAGAATGGCATTAAAAAATATTCCTCTTACAGCATTACAGTAAGGGACCAGGCCACTTTCAAAGAACTTTAATACCCTTTTAGAGATAGCACCATCAAAATACAGTGTAATTAATTATGTCTTTGACGTGCTAAGCCTGAAGGATTTTTGTTTATTAATTGTAAGACTTAAATGAATTTCAGATTTTTAAATTCTGCAGATGGTGACTAGCACATCAATATCCAAGTACTTATTAGATTTACAAGAACTTTGACTTTAAGGGAACTGAAACCAGATTTCTTCTATTAATATTACATTGTTGTGCCAATCTCGCAGCAGTCGGTATGTTATGCAGAAAACATCAGAGGGGTGTGGTAGCTCTCTGCAAAAGTTCAAAACAACACCACAGCTACAAACATGATATTTCTCATCTTGCTCTAATATTCCCAACCTTTTCTTGACCCAGGATTAATATCCAACAAAAGAAAAACATGAGGATGGCTTTTAGAAGGGTTTTGTTTCACCTAAGCTTAAAATGTCTGCCATAAAGACCTCTATACCTGGATCAGTCATCAAGGGTAGTGAAAGGACTGTGCTTCCATGGTGTAGCTCATTTGAACTCTTTTACAGGTCATCTTCTTGAGGATGGGACAAATTGTTCTCAGAAAAGCTGGCCAGCTCAGAAATAAGCCCCTAACTCAGCCAGATGAGCCCTGCCTCCAGTCTCTCCCTCATAACCTCCATTGTTTTACAAAGCTGGCACAGAGGGAGACAGAGAGACATAGCTACTGCTGCACATTTGTACCACAAAATGTAGAGGTGTCAGCAGGATTAGATGATCATCATCAGAGTGCCACAAGTGATAGTGCCCCACTTCCCCACCTACCAGAGCCACCTTTGGTGCATCGGCTAGGGAAGGAGGTGATGGAGCCTGCCAGCAGCCACGCTGCTGGGCTGGACTCAGGCATCAACTTCCCACCAAGGCACACTGGAGGAGCAAGGAGCAGGACTGAGCAGGGTTTGAGTAGCATGTCCTCTCCCCCTTTGCTCAGGGCACTGATGCCTTCTCTCTCCTGCATCTGTGAAAATCTCTTCTGTTATTAATTCCCTTCAAATGTTTTGAAGAACAGCCTTACCAAGTTAGCCATGACACTGGAATTCACACTATCTGAATTATGTTATTTATTATTCCTTTTCCCCTTTAAGAAGTTAAGTGTTTTATTTTTGCTAGCTGCCAGAGATTTGGTGGGAATTTAGTTGTTTTTCTGAAAGTTACCTTTCATTGAGCTGGAGATTTTCTCTTTCAGAAATACAGTAGTGTTCTTCTGTCATGTGAGCACTATTAAAAATGCTCCCTTTTGATGTGCAACCCCTTTAAATCTCCCCATATATGTGCAAGTCGTCTGGCTCTGAGGCAGGGGTTCTTATTTGTTGGGGTTTTTTTACAACCTAGCAGAGAATAAAACTAATAAGTATTTCTCGTTCTTTAAAGATTGATTTATTATCAGCTCCAAAAACATGCCTTTTCATTTGGAAAGTCATTTGCTCAGTTATGATTGCATATAAACAGCTGCTAAGGGTCAGCGTGGGCCTTGGTGCTTGTTATTGCTTGCACTCCTTATGATTTTAGCTCAGCATAACTAGCAGTGGTGTCCTGGGATTCCAGAGTCTGTACTGATTACCAACAAAAGCCTCTTTAAGATCAGCAGAAGCAGTCTAGGGACTAATGGTGCCAAGGCAGTCTGAGGCACTGGAGCAATGCCCGAGGTCATAAAATGAGCAATGACAATTGCCCTGTCCTTGCTGATTTTATCAGCCTGAGAGTTTTTTAGTATCACACAGAAGACAAAAGGAATCTTTAGTCCTCAGTGATATTATCAGCTAACATGAACTGTTTGGGGCTTGGTTTTGGATTTTTGTTTTCTGTTTGGTTTTGTTGTTGGTCATTGTGTTCAAAAAAGCAGGTGGATGTCTTAGTTATAATATATATAGCAGTTTTCCAACAGCAGCAGCCTCTTTCACTAGCTACTTTATTAATATGTTTATTTTGGAGAAAGTAATAAAGAAAAAAGGAAGGTTTACTATTTTATATGTATTTATATATGTTGTAAAGAGTATATTATTCCTATGTATGAATAGCTAAGCAGTATGTCACATTCACTTCATCAGTTTTCATCCTGGCTTAGGTTAAAATGAAAATGATCTGTGACTACCTCATTTCTCACTCCATATGAACATATCAGAAAACCAATATATGACTGGCAATCTGTGCAAAATGCACAGGGATCAAATTGAAGGAGTGTTCAGACTCCTTGAGCTGTGATCATCTGAATAAGGAAGATTTCAAAGCATCGTGGGAATTCCCCAGAAGTTACACCACAGATGAATTTGGCCTTTAGAATGAGATTTTATACATCTCATTCACACACAGCAAAATGTTTCATCACAAGTGGAGACACTTTTTAAAAGAGTCTTAAAATTAATCCCAAATGAGGAAGCCTCTCTCCAAATGAGTGGAACTTGGCAGATCGACAAATTCAAACTGAGATGCATTTGCAGATCTTATGTAGGGAAATTTGTATAATATCTGCCCACGCTGTACCTGGCTCAAATCAGGCCTAGCAGTCACATTTCTACTGAATTAAATTCATCACAGAAATAAAACATAAGAATAAGCTGTTCAGGTTCCCGGTGTTCCAAAGTACTGGCTATTCTCACTTTCAGTGCGAGTAATATATTTCAAGTACACTCAACTTCAGCTGCTCTCAGACCCAGATTTGCTAAGCTGCTTGGGCACCAAAATCACTTGGCTTTTAGAAAAAAAAATTAACAACTAAATAACTTGTCCATTTTTGAAGAAGAAAACAAAAAATTGAAAAAAAAATCTGAAAACATCTGCAAGGACCCAAGATAACATTTCTTTTCTGTATATGGAACTCTCATTCAAAACAGAGAGAGCTTGAGGGGACCAAAAAATTGTCTGGGACTGTAAGATTGTAATTTGCTTTGCAGATCATTTATAGTTTTCTTATGCATAATTTTAATGATATCTGGCACAAATCATCACTCATGGCATTCCAAAGCTCAAACAGGAAGAACACAGATTCTATGGTATAATTCATTTTTGGCAGCAGGGGAGTCTTAAATCACCATCCAGACAATTACGTAAGCAGAGTGGAGACACTTTGTCATCTATCACTTCTGTCTTGCACTCACTCTTTCAGCTACCTCTGTTGCTCATCTCTAAGTACCTATGCAAGGTGTCTAATGGGATGTTAATGAGGGGTTCTGTTGCAGGTGGTGACATAGGCAGAAATATTTAGCACATTATTAACCAGGGGAGCACAGACAGGGTCAAAAGCAGGTAGAAGTAAAATGGCAAAAGAATGGAAAAGGAAAAGTGATATCAAAGGAAGGCTCAGATAAAAAAACCAATTTCCACTACATACATAACCCTTCTCTCTAAGAATACTTGCTTTGTAGCAAAATGTCCAACTGCATGCAAAGAAGTCTGCATGTAAGTCTGAATAATGTTGAAATCTTCCTTCAGACATCTCATATTTTGGTGGAGATATGGCTAGAGCTCTTTCATAGAAACGTTCACTAGCAACTTATGAAAGGATTTTGAAAGTAGAGAGAGATATCTGATTAAGGAAGACCAGAAGAAATCATGGACAGAGTGTGTTTGGAAATCTGAGCTCAGTGTCAAGCTACAGGCTAAGTGCCTTCCTATTTTTCCTACATCCTGTCCAGCATTCACCAGTACCCAAGTTTTGCATATTTTAGACAGACAGTGTGTTGCATTGGTCAGTTAAATGGAAGAGAGGTTTGTTTCTCCTCTTGTATCCACTACCACCTTAAGGAACTGAATCTACCCCTATTGCCTGACCTAAAGAATAAATGTTTCTTGCAGAATCAGGCAGAAAGGGGAAGGCATAGCCCATAGCAAGTAGTTATAGTGTCCTCTTCAGCACACCTATTGCCAGTGAACAGCCTTTTCTTTCATATCTATGTCTCTGAGAGGGGCATAATGCTGAAACACTTTTCAAGAGAGAAATTTTTGCTGGACAGTTCCCTAATGATGTTTCCAGAGTGTATGAGGAGTGATCAGTCCATTATCTACGGTGACTTTTGGGATTCACTGTAATTCAAAAAGAATCCTTTAAACAACTTTATGAAGTATAGCTGTGCTGTATGGGGATACTGAAAGATAGTGCAGCTCAGATTTCCACAGCCCTCTGAATGAAGAGCTGTGACAACAACAACAGAAATCTTAGGAGCCCTTAAGTTCTGTTTGCTGCTCAAGACTCTAGCCCAGGGTTAAAACACATCTGTGCTCTACTGACTCTGGGATACCGTTCTTCAGTCACTCACTGGGAAATAAACCAGCTAATATCAAGTGGTTAAGTACTGGTAAATGCCCAGACTTGTTATGCAGAAAACATAAATCACACTACCTATATTTCTGGGTTTTCAAATGGGCATTCTCTTGGTTGAGCAACCCATTTTTTTTCCAGCAAAAGTAATGCTGGCAGAAATGTGTAGGGAAGAGCTGGTGTACATCTGGGTTTGGCTTCTCTGTGGAGTCAGGATGACTCACAGAGACACTCCCAATCTAGTAAGACATGGCCCTAGAGACCTGTGTAACTATGCTCACATCGCAATCAGTCTACTTATCACTATGAATAAAATTATGTACGTATCTGAATATGTCTTCTGGATACATCTCTCTGTTTATATGGAATTCCATTTGTTCCTTTTAAAAAATATAGTTCATGGTCAATCAAAACACAAGATGTAGCTTGATTATTTGGAGAAGCAAGGTAAGCTGAACATAAAAATGTCTGGTTTACTTAGGAGTACCTAATAATCCAGAATCTTCAATCTATTTCCAAAGCAATTCAGAGCACCTTTATTTTTCTTTTTGTTTTTTTCAAATTGAAAAAACATCAGGACAGAGTTTCAGATGTGGTTTCTTTTATAATGCCTCTGTTTTTAACATTCAGTGCTATTTTAAAGTTGTGTCCAAATGTGACAATGTGTTGGCCTGATTTTTAGAAAACGATGATAAATAATAAATATTTGTGAAAGAGAAGTAGAATGTGAACTGTTTCAGTCATATCCAAGACTTTTAGTCATTTTTTCCTAGGAGACAGAGAAATGGAAATGCAGTGGAAGTATTTTAGCCTTGGAAACACTTCTATAAGAAACAGGGGAATGAACTATTGGCTTCTGCCAGATGTGCAAGTTCTAAAGGATCATGTTTATCAATGCTACCCCATCAAACAGTTCACTTTGTTAACATCAGGCAAAGAGACGTCTTTCAGAAACAAAAGAGCAACATATCAGGAAAAACATTGTGTGTCTAGTTTAGCCATACAAAACTAATAGAGGTCCTATAGGCATGACTCAGCAAGAAGCATCCATGAATTAATTGAAAATAATGGCAAGCAGACCCAAAAAAGCAGATTCATCAAAAATGTGTCACTTTATCTCTCAGGCTGAATGAATAAGAATCTTTTTCTAATTCTGTTTTGTCCAACTGGACTATTGCACAGCACCAGCAAATGTAACCCAGTATAAAGTATCTACCACAGTTAGACTGTGATTGACTGGAAATTAGAAAGCAAAGCTGGTATTTCATACCAGTTAAAATACTCATCCTATGGTGACCTCAGACAGAAACATTTTGGTGAAAAAGCAGAAAGAAATAGAATAAAATCTAAACTTTTGTAGGTAGAATAATTACCAAGAAGTTCAGTACATATGTAGATTGCACTTATTGCACAGCTTGTAAAATCTCAGTGATTGCAATGAAAGCTGTCAGTTTTCAGCTTGTAACATCAAGTGCTAATTCCTAACAGAAGTGCAGAGCCACAGAAGAGATGG
Source organism: Galbula dea (assembly GCA_013399015.1). Classification (NCBI taxonomy): domain Eukaryota; kingdom Metazoa; phylum Chordata; class Aves; order Piciformes; family Galbulidae; genus Galbula; species Galbula dea. The sequence continues at coordinate 357,498 of VWZX01006705.1, forward strand.
AAAGATCCTATATCAAGTACTACGTAAATATAATGGAGTGGATGCTGCTGTTGCTCTACAGGCATTAGTTTCTCTACACAAACATGGTGTGATTAACCATATCTACCCACATGTATGGGAGGAAGGCATACAAATAAAAGTACACATCTGGGTCATGGTCCTACCATAGGGACCACATACCCTGCATGAGGAACATCCTTCACAAAGTGCTGTTTGACTTCTGCTTCTTAGAAAGCTTAATCCTACAAGTGGGACCTTATACTGAACATATGTAATCTTAGAATTGGAGTTCTCATGAGATTGAAGGCCTAATTTGATAGTCAAAAGAGATTTTTAATGTATCTCTGCTTTGCCTAATGCAGATGTAGGAGACGAATAAGTGGGACAGCTCAGGAGTTTGAGGTTCTGTTAGGCAGCTGAACTGAGAGAAGACAGGAAAGTGAGCACTGAGCACAGCAAGCTAGTGGTTGTAAGGATATTTGGTATCTGAGTCTGTAACCCTAGACTCATTTCTCTGAACTCAGATATTAGTGACACTTTGGGAATATTATCATGGAGCACTGGAAGCCTTTTAAACTATGTGTCAAACAATTTCTCCTGGTGCCTGCTTTAAAGTAAAACCTCTCATCTAAGAAGCATGTAATAGGTACTTCATCTAGATAAGATGATCTCTCTATTTTGCAGCAGGACTATGTGATTAAATTAATCTTCAAGTAAGAAGATAGGCCAGAAGTACTAATAGTTATATCCAGCTTCTCAATAAACAGTAATTGATGGAATACTAATCTAGTGATGCCTGACCCACTGGATTATTTGGATATATGTAAAAAGTTTATTACATAAAAGGACCTTGCAGAGTGGAAAACCTGGGCTATTTAATGACAGACAGAACAGAGTGCACTGCAGGATCAGGTGATGACTGGGTGAGGGACACTGAGTCCTAGCACTCCTTCTTCTGTGTGAGCATGTGCAGACCTCTCCATGTCCTCCCCCACCTTGTCCACCCTGTCTATTTACCCAATGAAGTCTTTAGTATGAGGATGCTAGGTCTTTCCAACCTCTCCGTAACAAGGTCCTCCAAATTTGGTTTTTCAAACTATGAATGCCCTTAAATGTTCTATTAACAGCTGAGTGCTAAATATTCATAAATCCATACGTGAACATGCTGCTGTTTTTCTCTTTGTTCGATGGCCTTGGCTACTGATCCAAAATACAGACTGAGAAAACAACTGTCACCTAATTTAGGGGTACCTTTATTTTAAATAAATATATTTACTGAGTAATAACCTGGTCACCATGCAGTGTGCTACTGGGATCAGATTTGGCCTCACCTCACTGTAGACCAAGTAATATCATGCATGTGAGTCATTGGAAGAATCCCTCTGAATCTTGCACATTTAATTTCAGCAAAAAGACTGCCTCTGTTTACCTCTCCTGGAATGGCTGTAGTAGAGTCAAGCAGGTTTTGCTGACATTTCTCAAAACTAATTATTCATCTGTTAACAATTAACTATTCTGTCGCTCCCATCTCCTTTGTCTGGTCATGATTTTCATGTAGGTATTTAAAAGCATTGCTATGCAACCTATACAAAAACGTTATTGTTGTGAAACACATGAAATAAAATGTAGCAATTAACCACAGCATAAAAAAAGAGAGAGGAATAGATTGAATATTCTCCTTGAAGAAAAGGCCTGTTTAACTCCTTTTGAGTATTGGTGTATAAAACCTTGTCTCCAATCAATATTTACTTTAACCTTCATCTTGGCCATAAAAGGCAGTCCTTTCTTTATCCATTAGTGCATCTCTAATTTAGAGAAAAGTCATGTTTGCAGGACTTTTCTTCAAGGATGTCATAAAGTGTAAACTTGAAGTTCAATATTATTATAAATGTATGCCAAAAGTTAAGGAATTTTAATCAAAGATATTAGAGATAGTTATTTTCTATTAGGTCAGCTAGCTCATCTGTGCTGCCAAAAATAAAAGACATTCCTTCCAATGCAGTCTCCAGTGTTTTGCTTGGCTGTGCTTCAAGTGACTCAAGCCAGAAATATTTTTATATAATTTTACATTATTTATATTTTATGAAAACTTTTACTTGCCTCTGGTAGAGAGAAATGTCCCAAGGAGGACATAGGTGTCATGATAAAGGCTATCCTGAACATCACATAGATCTGTGACCTTATGCAGATTACAGATAAGCTAGCTCCTTCTTGCTACTTGAATTTCATTGTAAGAGCAGTAGAGACCCAGACTGGAGCTGGCACCAGAATGGGACAGACTCTGAGAGTCTTGCACCAAGAAGTACCTCACTCCACAGGCACGTTCCTTGGCTTGAGTGGGTCAACTTATAATGAGTCTGTGCTTAGTATGAATGAAGTTACTGTGAACTTTTACCAAAAGTGAAAGTGTATTTACATGACATTCAAAATTGTTTCAAAATAATGCTAATGTTGGCTGAAACTCATAGATTAGATGTCTAGCTGAGTGAAATCATGTAGTGGTATATTTGTGCCTTTACCTATAAGGAGAGTAAAATGTTATTAACTCAGATGCAGGTGCCTGTATTCCTATGAAATCAATCCCACAGAAGATCACCTGCTCAAATACAAGTAGATAACAGTAACTACAATGGAAATAAGCAAAATAGATAAGTGAATTTATAACACAGAGGTTATTTGCAACTCAACTGAAAATCAGAATTATTTGAGGAGGTTATTTTCCATTTGCAGTCTTCACCAGATCAAAGTGTGGTGGAACTGAAAGGCTGACTGTTCTTTTGGCATTTCTGGTTGAGAGCAGAAGAAGAAGAGGGAGCTTATTCTCATGAGGTTTCCAGCAGATTTCATAGTCAAAGAGGTTAGAATAGTTTGAATAAACTCCACATAAACATCTGGGGCCAGATTCATGGGCTATTCCAGCTGCTTTGGAGCAATCCAGTGACACGAAGCAGCAGTAAAACCCACTTTACTGGTCATTTAAGCCAAGTTTATGGCTGCTTTGTATCCCCAGAGCAGCTCAAAGAAGCCAATACCAGCAGAGCTCACTCTAAATTTCTGGGTTTGCAGCTGAACTGCAACCTAAAATTCTCAAACGTGTCCATTCCTACTAGACATAATAATCTAACTCAGTGTGTCTGTTCATCATCATCTTTCTTTACAACACCATTGTAATGATCTAATCAGGAATTAAAAGTACTTTCAGCCAATTAACACTCTTTGAAGCCTGAGGGTTTGTAAACAACACCTTTCAACAAGTTTAGGTGAGTGTTCTGCAAAGAAACGTAGCATTTTCTTTCTCATTCGTCTGTTTTCCAGGATGCACACTGGAACTGCAAGCCCTGTACCATGGGATTGCCATTGCCAGTAGCAGTAGCATAAGCTTTGCACTGTTTCTCAGGCCCCAGGACCAGAGCTTACCAGGCTTGCTCTGTCTGGACTTTTCTTGACCTGCTGACAACTTTGTTTTTCTTGCTTAACCTTTAGCACCAATGTTTCTAATTTACCAAGTATCTCTGGCTAATTTGTTTTGCTTTTGTTTATCTTTGTATGGTACCTCCATGATTCTACAACTTTAACACATAATGATATAGTGTACAGAAATGACAGCACAGAAGTGGAGGGGCAGAATGCATGTAGAGGAACACCTGAAAGGAACAATGAGAAAAGTGTCACAGGCTTGGCACTTGAGACCCACAGCTATAAGTCAACAGTCAGTTAAAGAAATCTGGGCCTGGGGATGGACAAAAGTGAGTTTAAGTGTAACAGAGAATAAAGACACAGTATCTAACCTTTTAAAAGGGCACACATGTAGCAAACTTGGATGTAACTTAAAGCTGCAGACAGATGAGGAAAGAGCAAATATGTAAATACATGTTAGCAAGTATATAGAAAGCCCTCAAGTAAATACTATAGTGAGGAAGAAGAAACCGTCAAGATGAACATCAAATTTTTCCCAGAGAAGACTCTAGAGGCCGACAGGTCTGCATTGCACCCCCAACTCCCCTGGCAGCAGAATGAAATCTATGACCTTAGGACCCATAGGAGAGGGAAAGGTTGAACATAATAACAGAAAAGGGGGTAGAAACAAAGTGTGCCTTTGACACTTTTTACTCTATTATGACTATTAATGAGTCTTTCTATATGAAAATATTTTCTTCGGAAGTAATCAAATTTGGCCAACTGATTTTTCGATTACACTGTAAAGATTTTAGTTATGACAACAATAAGTTATTGCCTTTATAAACAAAGTGTGTTTCCTTCTTGCCCATAAACAATATTATGAGTATTACAACACATATAACAAATAATAGCCATCACCCACCACCTCCCAGGATTTTGCAGAAATGCATTATTGAATGTTCTTGAAGACATTGAATATTATAATGATGAGTACCATGAGAAACATTAACAGAATGTAATAGGGCAGCTAAATGAAAAATTGTGAGGAAATTAATAACCCTGTATTTAGAAGAGGGTTTGTATTTTATATGATAAATAAGGCTTGGGACTCCAAACCACCTGTGAAGAGAACAGTCATGATGGACCAGCCAGTCGTTCATTAGGTGAAGCAGGACTCTCTGGAACTGTAGCATAATGTTGTTGGCTGCAGAAGCTAAATTAATGTTACAGAAGGAGACATAAATACAATATTTCCTGGGTTTTAAGTGCTTCATTTAGCAACCTTAATATTTGTTTAACCACAGGTATTTAGTGTAATGTATATACAATATCTGTTCTCTCATTAGTTGTTTTTTTTTTTCATTTTCTGCCTGTCTCTTAATAAGGATAGATGGAGCAATTAAAACAAAACTCCACTTCAGAGCATACTGCGAAACCCAGGAGGAACTTCTGCCTCTCGGAGTGCCAGAGGGCATAGCTGGCAGCAGCTGTGCCATTTCTTCCCAAAATGTTATATATATATATTTATGTATATACTTTTCTGCAACTAATCATTTCAGATGGACACTCAAAAGGAAGCAGAAACTATCGCCTGATTTATTCTCAATTGCCTTCAGTGGTTATTAGTACATTTATGATACAGCCAAAACAGGTTTTGCAAAGGAAATTGGAGGTAAAAGGGGCAGATTCCTTAATCACCACAACCCCAGTCTATCTATATGGTAACACCTCACTGTCTTGCCCACATTATCTCTGCATATGAGTTTTGCCTAACACCATACTTCCATCACTGAGCCAATTTTCACTAATATTTTCCTCTCTTTTCACTCATTGCCTTATTTAAATAGGATATAAATATGGTGGAAGGTGGTTTCAGTCCTAGTTTTCAAGTTCAGTAATTTCAAGAATAACAGAGAAAATTTTTCCTATTTCCATTGTACATGTATTGTAATGGGATAAATTTATACTGTATGTTATCAAAGCCAGAAGTCTTAGAATTGAATTTAGGATATTTTAAGTTAAAACTCATTCTGTTTTTTACTGGAAAGTTTGCTTCTTCTACATCCTTAATCAGAAGTCCTGGGCTGACCTGTGAACTAACTTGTGGTATGTTTCAACTGAACATATTGCTTATTCATTGAGAAAAAACAATAATATATTGTAGAAACACCCTCCAGCCAAAAACCCAAACTAGAAGAGTATAGGTGTGTAAGCTACACCACAAACCAACTCCTCTGGTTCCAGGGGTTAATTTAGGTAGACACAGATTAATGTTCAGCTAATCTGAAATCTCTTAGGCAAATAAAATGGTCTGATTCAGGCTGTTCTGATTCCCCAACTAAATATCTTTAGATGTCAATAATTATTTAGAGCATACTGAACAATTCCAAACTTTTTTTGAAACATGGCTTGATTTAAAAAAAAACAAAACAAAACAAAAATGTTTCTTCAAAAAAATCACATTGAGAATTCACAGCTAACTCTAACACTTGATCTATAACCAACGTCACATCAGACTTCATTCTGCATCAGTAAAAGACAGCTAACTGAAAGGACTGATGTATTTACTGTACATTTGTTATCATTTGGTTTATTAATTAATTAAAATGAATGAGATTCTCCCTTCTTACTTCCATTATGCACCTCACTGCTTACCCATTTATTCCATTTTGTCATACTACAACACCAAGTTTTCTGTGGAGGCAAATGAGGTTTGGGGTTTTGGGGGTGGGAGGAATTATTTTATTTCATAGTGTTTAGTCCTCTACAGCTCAGATGACTGAGTGTTTCTATAGTCCTTGCTCCCCTAGTTGTTTCTATGGTTCCAAGAACAATGATGATGAAAGAAAGTAGGCAAACAGTTGTACCTACTTATTTTAAAATGCTCCTTTTTCTACAGCACATTAAAAAACAACCAAGAACCTCATGAGCCTGACACAAGAGACAATATTTTAGTGCATTTTCTGCTCTATTATACTATCTTATTTAGCCCATACACCAGATTTTAAAATTAATGTAACAATACCATTTACTTAAATAAGCCATGCCAGAAATACAGGAAAAAGCCATTGAGAAGGATTAGCAGGGAGACAGCTTTTAGGATGTCTGTGTTAACACAGTATATTACATTTAAAAGTACACAAAATTAAGGACATCATGTTTGCTTTTTTATTGTTAGCTGTCTGATAGGCTATTTATTTTAGAAAATAGTGATTGAATACTGGCTGCCAAGTAATAAGCTTCCTCTAGTCTGTTATAGGAATTAAATTATCAGCAATCAGTAATGCTCCTGGTAGCCATGTATTATGTATACAAAACACTGGCTGTCCTTTAAATCAAGATGTATCTTTTAATCAGAAATATCTTTTATCCATAAAGAATTCAAAGTTGGTGCAAGCCTAAACTGAGTTAGAAATAACAACAAAGGCCAGATCATTTGTGAGCTAGCATGACTGTTGCAGTTATAGGTATTTTTCTTCCTATGCTTGCTGGAAAACAATTTAGCTGTTGCAGTGTGGGGCAGCATGCTAGGTAGGTTCAGGGCACCAAGGTGCTGTTTTGCCCTGGAGGTTTATCAAGAAGCATCAGGAAAGCTGAGTGTGCTACAATGTCATCTTCACTAATTTCACTAATGAAAGGGGGTCAGCCATCTTTTGGAAAGATGTACCACAATTTTTGCTTTCTCAAAGAAAGCCTCTTGACACCAACTCAGGAAGAGCCAGGAGACCCTTCCTCAGACAGTAGCAAATCAGCTCTCTGAAGGCCTTGCTTCAGGGGAGCAGGGTGAACTCAGAATTGTGGGGAAGCTTCATCAGGACAGCCCCAAGTACTGCCAGCTGAGACCTTGCCACACATAGTCATGCAGCAACTGAGTACCAGTAGAGCCAGACAGACACAAAGGGCAGGCTTCTTTCTTGATATGAACAAGAGCTGGTCTAAAGAAAAGGAGCAGTAGTACATATTAAGGGCTTGGGCTTCTTGTTTATTTGAGGTAATATTTTGTAAAGTGTTATCTAGAATTTTCTGTCTTTATGCAGTTAGAAAATTCATCTAGGGAAGAAATACAAGAGAACCTAAACTGGATTCAGAATCAGCATGTGCACTCTCTTTCCTTAACATAAACTCTTGATCCCTGTGATCTTAAAAACACATCACACAGAAATGTATGAAATAAAGCCAAAATTCCCTGATTTGAGGTATGCAGTAGGAAAAACTACTCATCTCATCTGTCCCTAAATACTATCCACAAAGACAGGATACCAGGTTAAACTGGTGGTTATTTCAACTGTTCCCATGTTCCTGAGGTTTGACCTTGTGATATTCTCAGAGATGCTCAAGACTTCACAGAACAAGGCCTTGAGCAATCTTTTGTAGCATGACAGCTGGACCAGAACTCCAGAGGCTCCAAGAAACATTCTATGATTCTGATGTCTGGAGCATTTTTGCATAAACTGCAGTGATGAAGCACAATAGAATGCCATTTCAGGGCTGGAAAACAGGCTTCAGTGAAGATTTTTCCCATGTCTTGCATGTTTATATGCTGCAGCTTGTGCCTAGTTAACCATCACCTAAGCATCTGAAACAAGAGGCTTAGCCCAGTTCCTAGCATCATCAGGGTAGCTACTCCAAGAAGGTGTTGTGCTTAGGGTTGAATATTCAATATGGATTTTCAGCTTTCCTGAAAGGCAGACCCATACTTACCCAAGAGACTCTTACAGTAGCCATGTCCGACAAAATTCCACCACCAGGCTCAAATAAAGTCATGCACTGACCACTCATTAATTGCTCCACAGATAGTATCATGTGCCCATGATCACTCATCCACCTACAGACCCTTTGTGACACTCCATACACTTTTTCCTGTGTAAGTCATTGCTTTCTACACAACTTGCATTGACTTTTTCCTGAAAGATAGCAAGAGAAAAACATCAGGAAGTGTCAGAGCAGTGGCTGCCCACAGACATTTGTTATCTCCAGGAACTCCCATTCTTGTTCCATGGAAGCCAGTGTCAAACCAACTAGTCCTATCTTTCCTCAGCTTTGAAAAACTCTTCCAGTTTCTAGAGGAGCCATAAGAGAGGAACTGACTCTCATGCTGTGCACCCCAGTCACCCCCTCGGAGAATCCCCCTGCACGACATTTACTTTAATAGGTCTAATTATAAAGAAATGCACTTTTCAGTCAAAACCAAAGAACCAGTAGGTTTTCTTCTTTAACATGCCAACCAGCTGTTTTGAAAGGTACATCTCTAATCTCTTTCCTTCCACATGTTCAGACAGATGAAAGTAATTTTGTGCTCAACTGTCTATAAGTAATTAGACTGGGATGTAAAGGAGTCTTTATGTATCAGTTCAGAAAGAGCTACACTCTTAGCATACTGAATGATTATTAGCAATCTTCTTCATCTGTAAGGTATACCTTATGCATTTTACATGAGTCCCCATTATTAACATAACCTGACTATCAAAGCTCCATTGAAACTGGTGTCTTCTTTTTCATGTAACTGACTGAAATTCCCCAGAAATGCAGTAATTTGAAAACAGTGATGCTGATGATTTGTTTCAGCTGTAATTTGGTTGTTGTTTTCTTTTTTATTTTTTTTTCTCTTCTTTGTTGTTCTTCTAGCAAAGACCCAAACCAGTGGGGTTCCAATATGCACAAACAAGTGTTCCATTTTTGCTACAAGATGGATATTAATATTCATTGGGGGTCATAGAATGCTGCCTTTTGTCAGATTCCCAGGCTAAATTCCCTTAATCTTATTAATTAGGAGGTCAGAAAAGGAATACTTTATTGGGAAACAAAATGTGTGTTCTAAATATAGATTAAATCAAACCTATGAATTTACTAGGAATGATGATGTCAGAATACTTCTTTAGAATCCACCTCAGGATTGTGTTTGGCATCTCTAAATGGTGTAGGGCAATCACTGATAAGTCAGAGGGGTAGAGGTATCTTTTGAACTCTAACTATTAAACAAAAAGTTGGATCATCTTTCACAAGAAAAATGAGAGCTTAGGGGCAGGGATTGTACCCAGTGTAATGAAAGCTGGAGAAGGATCATGCACCATGTTAGGACTGACCTGTATGGATGAGCAAGATGCTTCTGGAAAAACTCAAATGGAAGAAGGATCTTTACAGTATGTGGAGAAAGGGACTGGCTTTTTGGGAGGAATATAGAAATGTTGCCAGAGTATGTAGGGATGCAAAGAGGAAAGTTAAGGTTCTCCTGAAATCAAAGCTGGCAAAGGATGAGAAAGACAACAAGAAGGGCTTCTTCAAGTGAATCAGTAGGAAAAGAAAGACTTGGGAAAATGTGGTCCCATTGCTGAATGAAGACTATACTCTGGTGATGGAGGATATGGGGAAGGTGGAGGTACTGAATGCCTTCTTTGCTTCAGTCTTTACTGCTAAGACCAGCCCTCAGGAATCCCAGTCCCTGAAGATAAGAGAGAAGATCTGGACAAAGGAAGATTTGTGTAGTTTGGTGCTCACCATATAACCAGTGTTTTAGCAAAGTAGTCAGGTAATAATAGCAGTCAAACAGTAACATATCTTCCTGGAATGAAAGAGAACAATCTACCCAAGCAAAGAAATTGCATTCACGTGAAGGTGAGAGGTAATTTTGACTTTTAACATGGTCTTTTTCAAATATTCAGCTGCTGTGATCTTTTCTACTATGCTCTCTGTAATGTTCAGGAGTCTATATGAAGGGAGGAATCGCCGAGGGAGGACATTCCAGAGAAAGAATGCACTCTTCCCTAAGAGCTTCAAATATCCAAGAACATCTCTAATGCATAGTATGGAAGATATTATTTTGGATATTTGCAGAGAGAGAACATTTTGTAGTGTATCAAACACACCTTTTGTCTTTGAGAAAACTAATAATGTGAAGGGTAAGAACACATGACATAATCACAGTTCCAGCCCTGTTCTGTTTCCATATTTTTGTGTCTCCATGGGATACTTATGTTGCAGTCTTGAATGCATTGTTATGCATGAAGTCACATGACTTGAACTCTGGGGCAGACACAGATTAATTGATTTCTAATGGAAGCATGCATGCCTGATGCTATTTTCATCCAACATGTCCTTTCCTGTGTGGTCAGGAGTAATCTTTTTGCTATCTGAAAGTTAAATCTAGAGAATTTTTAACCCTGTTTGAAACAAAACATGCAAATGTGATGCTTCCTTTTCTCCTGAATCATAAGACAGTATTTCCAACCCCCCTGGTCTGTGGTGGATCCCTTCTGAACACAGCTTCTAATTTTGACAGTCAGTCTTGTGAAGGGCTGTCTCTGCTGTAGATGTTCTCCTGTACTGCTGCTAATGCTGCACTTTTTACTAGGGTACACACCAGAGGTGCATGCACCTCACTAGTAAACAGAATATCTTAGGTTTGTCAGAAACAGGCTGGTTAGTGTGTGTATCTGATTTGGGACTTAGCAGTGAGTGAGCCACATGGTCTGCCATCAGCTTATGCCACTGGGGCTGTGCATCTCCTTCCTCCCTCACAATTCCATTTAGAAGTGGGCTGAGTCTACCTCTGGGCTTTCCTCAAGCCTTTCCCAGCACATTTAAGATATGTTAGCTCAGTGTATTGCTATTCTTGCTCTAGAGTGTATGACTGGCCAGACTGAACCGAACTGTAGTGGGATAATGTTTTCATCTAGTATGACAGTGTCTCATTGAAATGCCTTCATCACAGAGTGGATTTGACAGATATATGTCCTAATTTTGTCCTGCTGGACCACTTTTCACAAATCTAAAAAGCTGCATAGCAAATAGTCATAGCTACACTTTGCTGTTCAGTTTCAGTCTGGTCTTTTGCTGCTTTTTGGTCTGTTTAGACAATTAACTCTTCAGGGCTGGAGTAAACTCTGTACAGTTTATATCAGTTATATGCATCAAAATAACAAATGAAAAGTGTCTCAGTTCTGATCCAGCAAAGTTCTTAAATCCAATGGATTTGCCCCCATGTTAAAAAAAAAGTCCTTAAGTGGTCTCTTGGATTAGAGATTTATGTCCATGTGTCCCTGTGCCTCAAGCCCATTACTCATCATATCCAAACACAAAATGAAATAGACAGTTGTATCCTTCCACTTTTAAGTTAGAAGATGATAAGTTTTCAATGGCACAAGGAAATAAAGGCAAGTGTGTGTTACCCTTGCACACTCCCAAGAAGCAAAATAGCATAGGATATATGAAATGGAAAGAAAAGTCTTCATTAGAATCCTGTCTCCTGGCAATAAATCTCAGCAGTGTGACATAACTAAATACCTTGCCTTTTGAACACTCTCAGTTGCAATCTCCCTCACTGAGATCACAGAAACTGAGGTCTTGTCCTGCAACATCTCAAAGCAGGATTTCTGGTGCTATATCTGAGTAAGGCAGGGCAGTGCAGGATGTGGGCAGTGAAAGTAAGCACTGTGCAGGCAGGTGGGCTCCTCTCTTCCATGGGACAGAGGTGGAGAAAAGAACTAAAAATTACACCCCAAGACTCTTGCTTCAACCCCTTTAGCTGTGGGCAGATGGGCAAGCCCTTTTTTCTTTCTGTAGAGGAACTTGTCTCAGCTACTGATGATAATCACAGAGTTGTGGCAATAAAACAACTAGGTACCAGCACTGGTTCTTTGTTCTCAGTAACATAATAAATACAAGCACCTTTGCTAGTAAATAAACAGACTGTGGAAGCAATTCTTTTGATCCCTATGAGAGCCCCATATTTAGAAAGCATTTGCTCTTGATTGCTCCATTATGGGTTCAAGCCCTTTCCAGGACACATCATTGATCTCTCTGAGTTTTCATCAGCACTATATTTAATTGTGAGGAACAGTCTGAAAGAAAGTATTGCCAGTTCTTACTAACCTCCTGAGTTCAAAGGAGGGATATGCTTCCTCACAGTTGCCCAAATGTTCACTCTTCATTGCAGGTTTTCTTTGAATTTCACTTTGCTTCTTAGGGCTTGTTTTGTTTTGGGCATTTTTTCCCCAGTAAAACACAGCCCATAAAAAATTCAGAAGAAACCAAATTGCAGTGAATAAAAAGAAAAAAAAAAGAGCAAACCAGTAGTATTTTATCTGTATTGAATTCTTTGTTGTCTACTATGTTCTCTCTCTGTTATCTGAAACTTTGTTCCTCCTTGGGAAAAAAAAATATTCAACACATTTTTTAAGCAGCTTGGTTTTATTGGGAAGGGTGATGATGAGTTAGTGGTAATATGAGTCAGCCTGAATGTTTTCATGTGTCATGTCTCATCCAGAACTCTGGTTTCATTTTTCCTCTGAGAATGTATTTACAAGCAATCCACTTTTCTCTTCTTCATTTGTGCACAGTGCAAGAAACACCTCATTACTTGATAAGTTGGCAACTGCCTGTGCCCAGGACTGGAAAACAGACTTCTTGGAAGAAGAGGTGTTTCTGGAAAAATTGTACAATACCTGCTCAATGAATGAGGAAAGGTAAATTCTAGCAGCCACCCTGCATTCAGTTTATCCACATCTCCCTAGAAGAGTTCTTTTTGATAATTACTGCTAAAATATACCATGATCCCACTAGGCTGTGTAGGACATCAAGTCTTTGTCTCACTATCAACTCGACTTGCATCCCGTACAATTTCAGTCATCGAATAGAAGCCTCTACCCTGGGAGCTCCTCACTTTCAATCCCCTTCTAGTTAAAAGGAGACTGTCATCTTCATGGGTAAATTGAAAATTAGGAGGGGTGAATCATCTTCCAAAGAAGTGTGTTTCTTCTGCATCTTCTGTGAAGGGCATCTCACCAAATCACAGAATCACAGAATGGTAGGGGTAGAAAGGACGTCTGGAGACCATCTAGTCCAACCCCCTTGCCAAAGCAGGTTCATCTAGATCAGGTTGCATAGGAATGCATGTGGGTGGGTTTTGAAAATCTCCAGAGAAGGAGACCACAAACTCTTTGGAGAAGAGAAGACTCTGGGGAGACCTTGCAGCAGGCTTCCAGTATCTAAAGGGGGCTTACAAGAAAGCTGGAAAGGGGCTTTTTGGAAAGGTGTGTAGGGATAGGGCAAGGAGCAATGCCTTCAAACTGGAAGAAAGGAGATCTAGATTGGATATTAGGGAGAAGCTCTTTACTGTGAGGGTTGTGAGACACTCGAACAGATTGTCCAGAGAAACTGTGAATGCCCCATACCTGCCAGTGTTCAAGGCTAGGTTGGATGGGGTGTTGAGCAGCCTGGTCTAGTGGAAGGTGTTCCTGCCCATAGCATGCTTGGCTGGAACTAGATGGTTTTTAAGGTTCTATCCAACCCAAACCATCCTATGATTCATCCTTGAGAGTAAGTACATTACAGATCACGATATGGAATGCAGAGAAATTCTATGGCAAGAGGTTTGAGTAGGAAGAGGTATCTACATTTCCTTACAGTGGATAAAATAGAAGTATAGCTCTGCAAAACTGCCTTATTGAATCATTTCAGGAGCACATGAATCTTCTGAAAGCAATAAAGGGCAAATTACACCTCCAAGAGCACCCACTTTTAGAAGAGGGTACCTCCAACACCATACCATAATCAGAGCTAAATGTAAGGGCATGAGCTGTCCCACGGTGTTTATAAACCAGTGTAAATTACAGGTCATGGACTTTGTATGGTTAAACAGAAGTGGGGGATGGGAAAAGGAGAGGGAAGTTCTATCTTCATATTTATTTTCCTTCATAAATATTCATTCCCCCATGACCCTCTCATGTCCTGACACAGAACGGTGCTGTTTTTCATTTTACCATTAAAGAATGTCACATCATAAACAACCAGTGCCAACAGACATGCATAAAATCTCACACTCAGCTGAGCTGATTATTTCCATGAATAATCAAATGCTCTATGCAATAATTTTTAAACAGATAATTATGCACTATTTGATCAGCTTGTATGTTCATACTAGACACCTGATTAGCAAACATTACAGTGTTTACTCATTTTTCTTCAACAGTCTGTCTATCTATCTATCTATCTATCATCTATCTTCTACTTAACACAGTGTTTAAGTAATTTTGGTATATTTAAAAATAGAAATAACATTATATTAATTCTTTCTTACTTTTTTTTCCCAGCTTGATTAATTTATAGGTTGGTCAGTTGCTTATACTCATTTTACCTTGAGACTAAATAGGGGTTTTTTTACATTAAGTGCCTATGGAATTTCAAAGCTAAGGCAAAACCCCTGCCTTCTGCATATGTTCTTGAAAAAGCAGAACCTCTGCTGTCCTCTTAGTGGTGACAGAAGGTTCTGCAGTGTTTTTGCTTCTTCTCTTGAGGACACTCTGCCTGGGAGCTTACTCTACTAACCAAAGTCTTTCTAGCTCTGTGGACCTTATCTGCTATGAGAGTTCCTGCTCATGGAGACACAGTCGTCTCTTGGGAAGACAAATGACTTCCAGTTGTCCTGGACACCATACTATACTGCAGCTTACTCTACATTTAATACAAGCAGATAATAATTTCATAAGAAAAATGGGGATGGACACTGAGGTTTCTACATCCCCAGCATCTTGTGGTCTCCCAATAGCATTCTGCACCACTAAAGGATCCAAAGACTTCACATCTGCAGTATTAGCAATCTGAAGGTAAATGCTTTTAATATAGGAAGGACATTGTGCACCTATTCCCAGTGTTACTTTGGAATAACTTTAATCAGCTGCTCTTGGCTGAAGACACAGAAAAATGTTGCTTTATCACTCAGCACTATTCTCTGACTCACCAAAGTGCTATTGCTGAACTCATCTTCTGGCTTTCACTACACACAATCACAAGAGAGAAAGAAAGAGCAGGGCTGCCCTGCTCCCATGACAGTGTCAGTCTAAAACCAAGCCATAACATCCACTTAGTGTCTCTTTAGAAGAGCTAAATGGATTTTGTAAATTCCATTGGTAAATTAGCACTGGTGTTATTCACATAAATCTTGCCATTAAAATGATTTACCTCAACTGTAGCATTATTAATGTTCAGTAAATTAGGACCATAAAATGACATTTGCCATGCCATTAACTGAAGATAATACACAAAGCTCATTTCTAACCCTCTTTATATTTTTATAATGCCTTTCATAAACACTACTGCAGCTCTCTTAGGCGTGTGCAGCCATCAGTATATTGATAGCTCTGACACAGCATACGCCTCAGATCAATTACTGGATCAGGAGACTAATTTAGACAATCTTTACTTGTGGTCAGAAAAAGATTCATTATTTATGAGTGCAAACAAAACTGTATCATTGTTCTCCAATTCAAAACACATGTTCCCTGGAACATCAGCTATCTTCAGACTTTCTTTAGTCAAAGTAGATTACAGCCCTGGAAAATGTTGGTAATTTCAGAAACTGGCTGAACAAGCATCTTTCAGGAATTAAAACAGAGCCCTTAAAGCAGCCAAGAAAACAAAATTATTTTAAAAGGCTTTACAGGTTGGCCAAAATACAGATCTCACAAAGTGTTATATGTTTATTAATGCTTTTTTTCATCTGTATATAATAATAATTTCCATTAGAGCTTTGCTGTGGCTGAAGTCCATTCACAACACTTCCAGTTTTATTTGAGGAGAAAAGGGTCTCAGAAGGTATAATTAATTGGTCTGATCTCTCAACTGCTTCTTTTTGCAATTACAAAAATTTCAGGCCTAACACTAGCATTACCATTCCATGAGATACTAAGTATCTTCTGCTTCCACTACTGTCATGAGGATGATGTCATTGAACTACACGACTCTTGATGGATTTGAGGAGCAGTTCACTTGTGGGTGACTTCACTGCCCTTTCTATACCGAGGCACCAGCAGTTTTGAGAAATAAAAACAAAGAGGAGGCTACAAAATATCCAGAGATTTTTGGATGTTCTAGGTCATGAAAGATGTCTCAATATCATCCTACTGATTTCAGGGTGTCAGGAAATAACTGGTACCCTCCACAGATGCTCATACTCAAGCCCTCGAAGAACTTCTTCTTTAGTGAGAATTTAAGCTTGCAGCCTCTCATGAAATGTGTCTGGTGTCCACCCATTCACATACAGAAATCATCAAATATCATGTCAAGCATAGTATTATTGGAACATAAAAGTAATAGAACATGAAAGTCATGATTACCACAATAGAAGTCCAGTTTCAACTCTAATTAATAATGTATGCTGCCCTAGACACTTCTTGCTTTCTACATGTGATGGTGTGTTTCATGTGATGTGCAAGCGAGCTTCATCCAGTTCTTAATGAGTACAAGATGCTGTTGTGGCTTTTGTTACCTGTTCTTCATTACTTGTTAGTAACAAAACACTATAATTTATTGGGCAAGACTAGCTAATTGAAGAAACAAATATTTAAAACCAGCATATTCCTTTATGTGCAATCTCTACCAAAGTGTTATTTGCAGTACTGTTTAGAAAACAGAAAGAAATTTTTAAAACTTCTGTGGTAGAAGAGGTGGAAGACAAAAGGAATTATTAGAGGGTTTTATATATCCAAATTTTCCTGAGAGAGAGTATAATGTTTTCTCCCAATACTTCAACTTTGAAAAAAAAAAAAATTAGAAATGGCCCAATGACCTAAGCTTTACACTTTTAAAGGTTAAATTTTCTTTTACTTGTGGATATTTAGTATTAAAAAAGGAGAAAAGTCAGATCTTTATTGGGATAAATCTCAGCCAGCTCTTGTAAACTTTTTAGAGTCACTCAGCCTACCTTAAGAGTAGTACCTAGCTCCTTGCAAAAGCATCACTGAAGGCTGGCTTTGCCCCCTGAAGATAACTGGGCTCGTTGTGGACTTCAGTAGTGAGACATAATTATAAAACTGAAGTTTTATTAGCCCACTGTAGAAATGCCAGCCATACAGGAGGTATTATAGAATACATCACGAAAAACAGACCTTTTGCTTTTTAAGTCTTGCATATACAGTGTTATTGTATTGTCATTTCTCTAAGCTGTTGTAAAATCATTATTATGAATAGCCCAGTCAAAGAATCTAATAGTGTGACTAATATCATCATCACTCAGGATGGTTATATGCAAAATGGATGATCATTTGCACCTCCTGTTGTGCCTTACCCATGCTATATTCTATGCACACCTTGTGATACTTGACTGCTTTAAATAAGATACATACAGCCTTACTCTGATGGCAGTTACACCAGTGCAAGCTCTGTAAAGCCAGCTGTTTTGCAACAGTGACTGCAGAGCTTGGTTCAATTTCTCCTCCTGCCCTAGAACAAAAGAAGTACAAGCCCTTTTTAAATCCTATATTTTCACTTGTTCTTGTATTGATAATCTCAAGGCAGATTTAGTACCTCACTTGTAGAGTTGAACTCAGATATCTGAAGATAACCCTGAAGCAAGCTTCCATGTCACTAATATTCTTCACATATTATTTTTCTGATCCCGAGAGGGATCTGGAAGAGTAAAACTGCAAAAGAAATATACTCTACTTGTGGTCTTGGGAGTGAAAAACAGCATTAGAAGTGTTTAGCCTTTGGCCAATACAAAACCTATGGCTCCAAGCAGCCTTTTACAGGAAAATTAAATGCATAAAGGAGAATCAGAGGAGTGATTAGAGCTGTTTGTATTTAGAGCTGGATCAGCACAAATCAATCCATTTTTTATCATTCTTTTAATTAACCAGGTGCAAAAGTGTATGTGGACAATTTTTATACCAGCTGAAAATTAAAGTTCAGTGAATAGCAGCTAGGAAGAGATTCAAGCTAAACTGAAACAAACAGAACTTAGGGCAAAGCACCCTCTGTACAGTGCAGTATGTGTGTTGGGGTCATTATGACAAAAAAAAGGCTTCTCACCCTTTCCTTGTGAAGATCAACCTGAAAATGAGCAGGGAGGGTTCACTCAGAGCCAAAGCTCATCATCCAGCCACTTTGCCAATGGAGACAATCACATGGGGTGATAGTGATGAGGTGAGTAATCTTCTGGAGGTCCTTTTTTCCCCATTAAGTTCAGAAGGAGCCCATATAACTAGCTTGGCATAGATACTTCAACTTTGGACAGTTAAAGCTGGATGAGATTAATCCAAATCAAAATTAAGTTACCTCTTAATGGATGGAAATCATCATTTTAAAAGTCACAAAGCCAAAGACAACCCAAGAAGGCTGACAATGGGCTGCTAGCTACAAAGATCAGTGTGTTTCCACAAAGCACTAAATAAACAATAAGAGATGGAAGAAGAAGCCTGCATTCCTTAAAAGGACAAGACATATGAAAAGTAAACTCATGGCTTTAAAAAGGAAAAAAAATAAAGAAAAACAACTAAGAACAAAAAACAAAGCAGGCTGTTTCTAAAAGTAAACTTGAATCACCAAATGTGTTTAATGTAAAGAACCCAGCATGTGGCTGCATCAGAAAGACACATTAAGGAAAAAAATCTTGTGTCTGGAATAAATTTCCAAACTATTTTGTTTCCTTTAATAAGAGAACATAGAATATGGAGGAGGGGAACAGGGGACATGATTCTGACACCACAGCTCTGTCTTTTCTCAACTATGCAAAAAAAGATTTAAGGGCTGAAAAACATTTTAGAGAGCAGTCATAGAGGCGGAAAGGACCTGGATTTAGCCACAAAACTTCAGGGATTTAACTGAAGCACCTACATGCAGGGACTTATCTATTCAGGCTCTTTCTGACAAAGTACTCTCCTCCAGGAGACAAGTTCTTAGATGGACTATATGTGCCCTTGAAGGCCTGTCACTCTTTCCACTTACCATAAAGGGTGCTTGTGGTGGGGACACTCCTAGCAGTCACCAGAGATTAGTAGTTTATTAACAGGGATGAATACCAAACCTAGAACCAAACTGTAAAACTGGTCTTAAGAAAGCACAGGATTGCACTGCTGGCTTCACATAAGTGCTAATGAATGGTGCCTGTGCACTCCTGCAGGTCAGCAATGACACCAGCACATCCTTCCCTCCCAGTTAAGAAAATACCAGAGTAAATGCCATAGTCTTCGTAGATCTTTGATGGGGAAAGTTAGTTGCTGCTTCCTGAAAGCCATACAGCAGCCAAAGTTAGCATTTTCCAAACAACCCAAAGGATAATCACCAACAGAAAAAGAGAAATATCTTACCTGGGGGACAGTTAGCAAATATAGAATATTTCTTCTACTCACCTAGCTTATCTGTCATGTAATGGGCAACACATTTTATGGAGCACTGCTTCCTTCCTGGTAACCTGTACTTTGCCATTCTTTGTGCTGGTTTCCTATGTGCTGAGGATTATTTTTCTGTGTGATAACTTAGACTTTTCTAGACAAATTTCTGCTTGAAATACCATAGAGAATTGTGTATAACTTCCTGATTTGCTTGTTGTGGGATACCATTTCTTGTGTAAAGTAATAAATATCTGATCTCTGGTCAATGCAATTCAACAGCTTTGTCAAAAACATTGGCGTAGTAGTTACCAAACAGCATAGAAATGAACTGGATAGTAAAATGCCATTAGTATCAGTATATTCTATGGGATGATTGGAAATGTACTTCTGTTCTACTCAGATCAAATTAAAATATTACTGTAAATTTTACAAGCTACATTTTATATCAAAATTCCAGCAAAACTAATAGAAATTAAATGTTAGTACTTGTTTCCTTACATGGGTATCACAAGTCTTACTTCTACGTATTGGTATTTTACCTGATAATTAGGAAGGTGAAGTATTTAGCAGCTAATCTTGACCATTAAATGTCAGATTGGGCATGTGGAATTAGAATAACATTTGTAAACTTGTTTTCACATAACTTCTCTTATATGATAAACTCTTCAGTATTCTGTAGGGTAACATACATATGGTGTGCTTCTAAAACTTAGTTTCCTTAGTAGTACATCAGCAGACATGCTGAAACTCTGAGTTTCTAGCTTTTACTGAAAAAGATAGGGCTATGACCAAGCTGTAAAAGGATACTAGACAGAAAGGTATGGCTTCTTCATCCTTTGGGATGACCTTAGTCTGATCCTTCAGCATAACCTTAAATCCACTGCTCCTTTTGAAAATAAAATGACAGTAGATCACATGCAGCCATGGACACTGTGTATATCAGTGGGTATATCCCTGTCTTTGGTGTGAAATAAGAGCAGAAGGTGAGAGCATTCATCAAGCATACATCTTCCTAGGCTTTTCAGAAAACTACTGCAATGAGCCAGGCTGCCATCATCAGTCTGTAGACTGTCTGCAAACTAAGTGATGCTGCAGCCATGTGTCATTGTGATCAGTAGTATTTTGCAAGACATTGTTCTTTCCACTGAAACACTACATCTACATGACTGATAGAAGCAGGTGATTAATAAAAATAAAATTCCCAGCATACTTTGCATTCTTTCTTTCCTTCTAAGAAGACTGCTTTGAAGTGAGCACCAGAGAGCTGGTTTGAGTGTTTGGTAGTCAGGTGCAGGAACTGTCCCACTCATTAGCCTTATGGTTATGCTTTAAACATCTCCACATCCACATTCAGCAAAACACTTTGTAAATTATTTGTAAAGCAGGAGAGACAGAAGTTTGTGCTAGTGAAGGATGTGTTGCCAGATGTGCATGAAAACTCTGTCCTGTAGTTCTAGCATGAGTTTCTGTATGTCCTTTGTACTCACTTATTCAGGACCAACAATTCTTTGAATGGTTTTAAGGCTGAAGTAATCTGTGACCTGTTCCATGTATCATACATCTTATGTTTTTTATTTGTGTTCATAGTTGTCCAGTTAAAAAACTGTTAGCATATACTTCCTACTATTAATGCTAATATTCTGACTTGCCATTTCCTTTTTCAGTAGACTTGGGAGTGCTGTTACCAGACCTGAGCATACTGAGCCTCTTTCAAAAACTCTCTCCCAAATGTTTTCTTTAAGTTTTCTGTATCTGCCATAAAAATACTCAAATCAGGGCAGTCCAAGAAAATCTGTGGGTTGACCTACTTGCCCACATCCTTTCCAGCAGAGTGTTTTCTGTTTCAATTTTTAAATTCATATGTTGATATACAGCATAAAAAGCAATCATAAATGTATATCAAATATTGCAGATGGGTAATGTGGCAGAAATAATTTCCTGACCTTTTGGTAAAAAATGTTAGCATTTTGCAAATGTAAGATCCTATATTAATTTCACAACTACCATGAAGGCTCCTATTACCTTATTACCTGGGAATATTCCAGTAGATTTTTACAGCACACCAACTCCACTGGAGAAATAAACAGGAATGCCTCTAACACCATAAACTGGGAACTGGAGGAAGCATAACTCATATTATTCAGATAAACCCTGTTTTAGATAACAGACACTCAGCCAAAAGATTATGTGAGCAATTATTTAGAGGGTACAGTAAGTTGTTTTGTGCATGAGAAATGTTGAGAAAGCATGAAGGAGCTCACCCTATGTAACTTTTTTCACCAGTTTTACAGGGATAAATGAAAATGCCAAGTGCTTCTAATAGGTTAGTTTATGAGACTGTGATAGATATTTATAGAGATTGGTCTGGATGCTTTTCCATTAGGTACAGTACTGTACAGTTTTGGGCTTATACTTGAAGGAAGTTATAAAACAGAGTGGGTTCCTCATTCCTCAGTGTTTGACATATTCTGATTGCAAAACATTTAGGGTTTTACACGATTTATTGTAAATAATCTCTCCTATAATGTTCACAGCACAATAATTCACAACCCTGAGGCAAAGGAGTTCTGCAGAAATGTCATTATACAGAAGATAACTTTCCAGAATTTACCATTTGCACATCTTGTTCAGAATCTATAACATATGTAAAGAGGTCAAATCCTCATCTTTCAAATTTTTTTTATATCATTTCGTGGTATTTTATTAAAAATATTTACAGCCAGCCTAATAGCTTGACTGATAATATGTTATTGCAGTAGTATAAATTGGAAGTGGGGAAACAAGACAGATTCTTGGGTTTAAGATGCTTAACGCCCTGGCTACTGTGTACTAAGAACAGGTTTATCACATCTTAACAGCAGATGAGACAAAAAGAAAGGCTAACAAAGGAAAAATATATGCCTCTAAAACTCTACTGTTAAAATGACACTTATTCTTACACAACAAAAACAGGTTTGCTTTTACTAACCTGTAGGTCAGATCTGAATTCAGGCATTTTCCCTTGTATTAATCTACTTTCACCTGTCTTTTCTCACTCCTCTTTGAGACCCTATGATTTCTGTAGTCTTATGACAGAGGTTTTGGTAGGGATCAGCTTTCTTCTACTTGCTCCATGTATTATAACTTTCTGTCATCCTATGGGAGATGTTGCAAGGGAAGAATCTCTAGCTTCACCCCATTCTGCATGGCAGGTCCAAGCTTCCTAGGAGCCAGCTGGGCTACAGATATCTTGACTCAACACTGCCTGAACAAGGCAGGCAAGGACATCCCTGAGTGAGGGGAAGCCTACCTGAACCAGAACACTCCCATTAAGACAGGCTGACCACCTCTGTTCCACAAAGGATGGTCTGCTTGGATCGGTGCATCTCCCATGAAGAAACATGGGACTGCAGAGGAGAACAAATCCACACTTGGAGAAATAAAAAGCTCAGACTGGTCTGACTGCAGTGATTTATACTCAGAAGTCCAAGAACTGGAGCTAATAACATCTTTATAGGCAAAGATCAGTGTTATCAAATGATAGTTGTTCATCATAATCAACACCATTGTTTAGTGTAGCTCTCAAATGAGAAATCATCAGCTTTCTTCCAAAGGAAAAGTCTTTACAGAGCCTTTTTTATTTGCTAGCTACTGAGACCAATTTCCCCTCCTAGGATGACACTTTACCTGTTCAAGCTTTTCTTCAAAAGCAGCTTCCCTTTATGCCCATCTGGGAAAGATGATGGTATTCTCCCTAAGGTTTTACTTTTATACATATTTGAATTCATACTCTGACTTTGCACTGAGTATTAATATATCTCTCTGTTCTCTAAGAGAAGTATTTCTTTTACACACCATAGAGTGCAGTGCTAACAGGTCAGGTATCTCAGTGGAGAAGGGTTCCCTGAGTCATTTTGATAACGTCTAGGAAGTTCAAGGATAGTACTGACATTAAATCTCAGTGATGTCTTCTTTAAAATTGGGAAAGAGTTGTCATCCAAAACACAAGAGTCTACACTGTTTAGTATTTCATATGAGGAGGAATTCTTGCCTATTCACAGCAAGAACAAAAAAAAAGATATGTGAGACTTGGAGTTTTAAGTGCTACATCTAAATCCATATTTCCCATAAATAAATAGCCTAGTTTACAGAAATATTGAAATACCAGACTTACAGTGCTTCCACTTCCTACAATCAGAGAACTAATTCCCCAGGGGGAAAAAAAAGAAAAAGAAAAATGAAAAACCTTTTTAAAGCAAATCCTGCTCACACCCCATTCCAGGGGTTTAACTGGCTTGGTGTTTTCATGATAGATGTTCTGCAGAACCTGAACTGTTGTTCTTTTTAAATGAGCCACACAATTACAAAAAAAAAGCTTCAGAAACTGAGTAAATTGTAAGCCCTATGGTGCTGAACATGCAGACCACAAAAGACAACGTTGTGCAAGCTGTGAGCTCCCAGGGCCCTGTTCCTCCCAAGGGATTAAACCTAACCCCTAATGATGGAACTCAAAAGTGTCAACATTAATTATTCAAATTCTGATCATTTCAGCCTGGAAGACAGGAAAGGTTTGGGGAGCTGAGGAAAAGTGTTAGGATGTGAACCAAACCAGGCAAAAGGGAACGAAACAGATGAAAGAGAATGGGAACAGGAGAGAAACACAGAGAATAAATAGCACTCCATATATCTAAATTATGAGCCCACTCTAAATACCATAACAGGGCACCTAAATAATGGTGATGTGTATTTATTTGATTCCTGTAAAGAAGCCATTTGTTATCCTTCATCTCTGTGTTCAATTTTCTGGTGACACCAGTGGGAAATACTCTGTGGATTGAAGTGGGCCAAAGTCCTGAATATAGATCCTTGCCCACAGGCCGTAATTAGAAATGGAAATTGGCCGTCTCCTGGTGGTGGCCTGACTTCCCTGAGCTGCAGTGAGTCACTGGGCATAATTGTACAGGCTACAGAAGAGGTGATTACAGACAGAGAGCTAGGAACCGATACTGAAGGTTAAAGCAAGGATCCAAGACCTGAAAAAATAGTACCACTAAAAATAATGAAGGCTTTGGGTGACATTTTTCAAAGCATGCAGCAGGAGATGAACAGATGGAGCCTGTGTGTATTTCCAGTGTTGTGTTTTGAACTTTTAGCTCAAAAGGCCTAGGGGTAAAATTAACACTTAATAAATATGAAGTTTTCAAATATTCATTGCTTAGAAAGAAATTGCTCCTAAATAAAAAGAAAAGTTGACACCAGTCAAAATAATCCCAGAGAAACATCTTTGTCCGATCCTCAGGAAACCTTGCCATTCTTCCTACCCTTCTCTCCTGCCTTTTCTTGTCATCTCTTATTTGTTTGCATATTGATGCTCATTTATTGTCAGCACTTAATAATTCATCTCAAATTACCAAGGCTCCATCATTACAAAGCAGGCACCATCCCTCCACAGATCAGCTGTGTAGGCTCAGACAACCAACATAATAATGAACACCATACTTACTACATAAATTTTGTCTAAATTGCCTTGGCACTTGGGGTGAAATGCATCTTGCAAGGCTGCAATGTAAGGGTATGACCAAAACCTGAAGGCCAAGTGTTTGAGTCTTGGTTCGAGCATCACCAAATGCCTACGTGTAAAGGAGATTGACTTTGGTCTTCCTCAGCCATTGCAGTGACAGTTCTGAATCTTCCAAACAGTGATCAACAATGATCCTTGAAGACAGCAGAAGACTAATGAGAGCTTAACCTCTCTAAATGTCAGGCACAGAGGTTCATTGTCGCAGGACCCTCTTGTCAATACAAACAAACTATAAACTTTCATTATTATTTAGAGCAGATCAGTAGGTTAAATCTGAATATCTGCAGCACTATTACCAGCCATGCAACATTAACCAGCTTACCAGTAATCTTTAGTGGAACCTGGGGTATGACTTGGAGTATACTGCTGCACAGAAGAGCCATGTACAAGCTGAATCTATCCATGACCTGGAATAGACAATCAAAAGGGTGACACAAAGGTACAACTGCAGCACAGGTCAGCCTGACAAGGCTACCCTCAACGCTGCCTGCACAGACAGTCACAGACCATGGGAGGAACTGAGGTGTACAGGAGATTTCTCCTGTCCCTCTGTCCTTACTGCAGGCAGGGTAAGGGAGAGCCCACTGCCCCCTTTTTGGTCAGGAGAGGCCAGAACAAGGTCTGACAGCTCAGACATCACCCAGGTCTGAGGGAAGAACAATATAAGTGTATCCCATCCCAGCCTGAGCTTCAGCTCAAATGTTGAAATGATAGTGCAAGACATTTATCAAAACACAAATGTTGGTTGTAAAAAATCACAGATTTAAATCCAAAATGTTGTAGACATGTTGACTCTACATTAACATTGTGACTCTGCTGTCATTAAAAAAAAAAAAATACATTCAGCACTCCCCCCAAATGTTTAATTATCCCAAGCATTGAAGCAAGGCACATAAGACTACATCCCATAGTGCTTAGTGGGAAAATAACATATTGTCACTGTACTTACTGCAGTCTACTTCAATTTCATAACATTTTTAAATGAGCAAGGAGGAGGAACATAAAAGGAACTGAATGATGCTGTCAGAGTTAAATGGATGCTTGCTGTTAGATTTGTTAGAGTGGTATACCTGAACACAGGACAAGCTGGTGCTTTATAAATATGTATAGTAATAATGCCAGAGAATGTGTTTTGGAAAGGATACTTACACTGGTCAGCTTTTTATTCCTTGATTAGAAAAATAATGACGTGCTTTTCATTACAGTTTTCAGAGTGGCAAGACCACATTCATGCTGTGTCTTTGTGGATCTAAGTAAAACAGGCTTGACCCCTGAAGTCACTTTTTAATAATTAACTCTCACTAAGTTCATTAAACACTAATTGAAGCTACAGAAGAAAAAATTGTGAAGTATATGCAGACAGACAGAAACACCAAATGTGATTAAAGATACTGACTGTGGTATATATGTGCAATACAGTACACATTATATAGATTTCAAACTCAATTCCATAGAGATTTTTAACTCCTTTGTCCCATGATAAATTCTACCATGTTCAGTGCTAATAAAAGTTTCATTAATGAATAATTACAAGCTAAATGGCGTGGACATCCTAACCAGTAGTCTCTGGAAAGATCTGGAGAAGTAGACTGCAAAACATACAAGATGCAGCCCCTGAAGCTTCTTTCAGTGCTTTGAAATGAGATAAACAATGGACAAAGAGATTCAACAATCTTGAGAATTCAGGTTTTCAAACTGAATACAATTTGTAGGTTTATATAAAACCAATAATTTAAATATATGTAATTGAAATCGTTCACTGTTCAAGGTCACATCAGTGATGTTTCATTTTATTCACTCAAGAGCTAAAAATTAGAAGTTTGTAGTAATCAGTTAAAGAGTGTATCTCATTACAACTAGATCAAGTAATATGAACTGAGATAATAATACAGGTCACTGCTGTCCAACCTTTTACCCTGAGAACACACAGCATTTCAGGTGTGCATTCAGACTCCACCAAAGGTATCACATTAGTTTTTCCTGAGTAATGTGCCCATAGACTTCTCCCACTCACTCCAAAAACACAGAAACTGCTGTTGGAACTGCTTCCTTGAGTGGCACAATGCTCAGAAAGAACATTTCCTCAGACAGACAGAAAAGGACTGGGAGGCTGAATCTGGGTCTCAGGAGACCCAGTCCCGCCACAGCCTGCTGAGTGACTTAGGGCAAATCACTCCATTCCCTTGCTGTAACGTTAATGTTAGCTGTAATGAGTATTTCTGCTACGCTAGAATGTAAAGGCTCCATATCTGAGCTTCCTGAGCCAGGTGTTTCCTATCTAGTAAGATGTTTGCAACAGAGATGGGTTCAGAGCCTTACTATTCAACTTTGGCATGACTTCAATGAATCCAATGAAGCTGAAGATCTAGCCAGTGCTGAGTAGGCAATGGCTAAAAGAGTGAGGCTCCAGTTTCATTAAGCTCCTCTGAAGATTACTGTAACACAAACAATGTAGAAGAGCATGAAAAAAGCCTCTGGTATTATATATACCCTTTTGAAAGATTCACATTACTTTCAATGGATTTCAGCTCTGCTCTTTGATCCTGTTTCCACAAACCCATCCTTGGTACTTTTCAGTCTTTCTAATTCTAGGGATATTATAGGAAAGAAAAAGTCAAGAAGAAATTAATGGAACTGATGAAAAGTTAGGGAAAAGTAACAAGCCCAGTCTATTGCGATAGTCCCAGAGGTTTTATAGTCTCTGTCCAAGGAGATTGACCTGGGAGTGCTTTAGAGATGCCTGGTCTAGGAATCTATGTTTCATGTCCCAAACCAACACAGAGGCAAGATCAGGATCTGTTCAGCTCTTGCTCTCACAGTGGTTTTTGGTTGAAGAAGTAGTAGGTATTACAGCCTGGATATAAACACAACACACACTGGAGGGTCAGCTCAGCAGTCTCCAGGAACTGCCATTGCATGCACAACAACTCAGTGTGCTTAAAAATATAATCCCTTGTTTAAGAAAGGAGAGATAGTGAAACAGTTGTGGTACCAGTTCAGGGACCAGAAGACTCTGAGTACATGTTTTGCCAAAAACTTCAGTAATTGGCTTAGATTAGACCTATGCAGAGTGCTAGGTCTCCCCCAAAACCATTACTGAATTATATTGTGGAATTGTATTTCCCTGGCAGCCTAACAGTGCAAACATGGCAGTTCTGCCAAAGCAGGAGTGGAGTTCCCATGCATGTAGGTGGTGACACTGTGCTCATGCCCACACTCACCCCACTGCTCCCAGGATCACATTTGGAAATCCTGGGTGGACTGAAAGTCTTGCTCACAGGGGAGTGACAAGAGCTCTCCTCCTGGTCCACCAGGGATAGAGACAAGCCCAGGAGACTCTAAATGGACAATGAAGGACAGGCAACAACCTTAAGTTTCACCCCCAAGTTTCACTACAGTATGAACTATTCTACAGTAATGGGAATGTGGAATTACTATTGGAAACATAGCTGTATCTGGAGAGCAACTTCTCGTTTTCATAAGTGGATAAGTCATCTTCCCATTAAAGTTAATATATGCCTTAAGAAATGTTAAAAACATCACATCTGAGATCCAAGAGAAAAAATTATGTCCATATCTCAGTATTTTTACTTTTGCCTAGTTTTACATTTTTTCAGCTGGTAAACAACCAAACTTTTCTTAGTTCAAAAAAAATATATATAATTTATTTCTGGATTTAGATTTGGTCTGCCACATTTGGTTAGTAAAACCACTGCTAGTAGCAGCTAGGCTCCCACTTCTTAAATAAAAGAGTTTCACTACAGTTCATAATAATAGCACAATAAAAGAAAAAAAAATTAAAAAGTGAGAAGCAGTGATTCCTTGGAGGTTATACATGCAAATTGCCCTGAATCTGAGCAACAGTTCAACAAGAAAAGCAATATTTTGGGACAACAGTTCTGCTTTTATAATGAGCCTGTAAAATTCATTCCACTGAAATAGCTACAGGTATATTATACCCCATGAACTATTACAAAATTAAACTTCATAAGCAATATGCCAGTGCTTTGTGTGATGCATTTGCTAAAAGAATCATTCAATTTATCATGTTTTCCTGAAGCGTTATGAGACAAGGTCTTTGAATAAAACTCATTTCATTAGGCTACCTTGTTACATGGGAAGATAAGATCTACACTTGACTAAAGACATCATTCCATCATGCCCATAATCACCCTACCTGGAGAAGTAAACATTTGGGACCTCAGAAAAATGGCATTGCACTGCCTCGCTAATGGTACTGAAGGAATGCATTAAAAAAAAAAGGTCCAGGTGGGCATGGTGAAAAACTATCTCAAAGCAAATTTAAGTATACAAAAAACTCTTCTGTATGTACTGGGGGCAAGTGATTAGGCCAGCCATTCACCCCAGCCTGGGCAAATAGCATGCAGCAGTGTGAGATGATTAAAAATCAGATCAAGGGGCACTTACTCCACAATGTCTTGTCTTGCTTTCTTGTGCCAGTTTAAGAGGCATACCTCTGGAACATTTCTGTCCATCTTCTCCTCACGTGGGTGCTGCTACATTACTTGTAAGGACACATATATTTGTATAGCTAATTTTGCTAATATTCCTGTAGGAGATCTAAGTTGTAGTCCAAGCTGTGGTACAAATTTGCTGTGTGGTTTTGGGTTTAATTTTTCAGTGCTTCAGTTTCTCAGCCTATACAAAGAAAACAGATCTGGTAACATGTACCTGGAAGGTTTGTGCCATAGTGCTACTTGAGAAGGTTGTGAGATGTGTATATATACCTGTAAGCAAATATTCTGAAGCTACTGAATATGAGGACTGGTGCATTTTTTTTTCCTAGTTTCCCTTTGTTAAAGTGTTATGAGGCTCAACACCAAGAATCTCCTCACCTCCTCTGATGTGATTGAGAGGTAGCTCCAACAAAGTCAACACATTTAAAGCCAAGGCAAAAGCAGAGCCATGGCTTAACAAACACAATTGTATGCTTCATATGAAAAAGTCCTTTGTCAATCCCATGCCAGGTCACATCGTGTACAATGTAGAAAAACCCATTTCCAAAATTTCCCCAGGGCAAGGCAGCATCCCAAAGACCTTGACTGAAACATAGGACAAGGCCTATACACAAGGTGAGGATGTTTCGAGACAGAATATCTGGTCAATTTCTTGTGCCAGGACTCACAGTGATGGTCACGCAATAGTTTGGTGAGAAAACTGAAAAAATTTAATTTTCAGCCAGATAAATTCTTCAGTTCAGCTTGTTATGCAACTGCATTACTGTTCTGCCCAGCCCCAAATGGAGAAGAAAACACATTACTGGGAAGGAAACTGGGTATAGTTTTAAATATAGGTTTATATGGTATTATAACAACTTGTTCTCTTGCAGTCCTAAACAGGATTCTAGCTGGATAGTTAAATGAGCTCAGAGAGGATTTTTCCATTGCCATTTCACATCTAAGTTGTAATCTTTACCTTCTTCAAAAGCATTCTTAATTACACGGTGTTGACGAACCCCTTGTTGATGAGCACCACAAATGGGTCTAGTAAAGGAGGTAATTTTCTATCAGACATTTTTGTTTCCTTCAAAATTTTTTCATCTTCCAGTGAAAACAGGAACTTTTTAAAAATATTATTATTTTTGCCTTTCCACATTTTTTTTTCATTTTCTTCCTGTCTTCTTCCTTTATGTCCTTTTTTTTTGTTTTGCCAGCAGGGGAGAGAGAATGGAAAAGACAAAATACCCTCCTCTGTGTGGAAAAAGAAGAGATTGTGTGGGATATTGCTACTAATGAATATGTTGCCATTTTCCTGCTGAAAATAGGCTTTTTTTTCTTACTTATTCTTATGTCTCTGTAAAGAAGCAATTAAAAAGATCACTCTGTTTGATCAGTTATTCCTGACACCTTAGTTGTGGAATCCTTTCACACCCCTTGGAGGGTGACTACCCCTCTAATAAATGCATTTTGCTTACAGAATTGGTGGATGAAACCTCAGATGTATTTTCTTGTCTTTGCCTTGTACCAAACCCTTACATAAATTCTTGTTCCAGTCTGAAGAGTTCCTGGCAGCAAAGTTTCTCCCTTACAATCATTTTAAAAATAAGTTACAATTCTGTTAATGATATGTGCATTCAATCCTCATTGCTACCCATCCTGGGGTTCGTTATGTGGATTTTGGATTCATTAACGTAGACGTCAACTGATATGAGAATCTGTCCTGGAAATTCTAAATTGACTCCAATTTCAAAATAGCCAGAGAGAAGTGAGCTTTTTTTTTGAAGTCCTTGTCTGATGAGGTGTTTGAAGGAAATGCATTCCCTCTGTCCCAGCTAAGCTATCATCAGCCAGGGAGAAGCAAAAGACAAAAAAAAAAGCAAGCGAGCAAGCTCCTTCAGAGAGCTGCATGCTTCGCTGATTGTAGCATTGGGACACAGCACAGAGAAAGGGCACAGGGACAGAGAGTTTCCATTTACACAGGTCAGTGGTGTGTCAGGGAGCTGTTAAAGGCACTTTGTCTAGACTGTACATTCTTTGATGAAGAAATTCTCTTTTTACTATATCTGTTCAGCACTTCGCTGTGGTTTCTGACAGGGATTTCACCAGGATCACCACTCTCATATAAGGCAAATATTCAGCTGAAAGACTCAGAACTATGATCTTTTATGGCAGGAACCAAAAAAAACCCAATAACTTAAAGCTCTAAGAATCACAAGCACATCACAGTTAACTCATAAAACACTTGATTTGTCAGGGTGAGAATATCACATTTAGACAGATGGTTCTGTCCTAAAACCCTTCTTCAGGTGCCATCACTGATGCCGACTTCCGAAGGTCTGAGGATAAGACCTTAATATTAAGTGATGCCTTAGTGTAGGTTAGATAGATATATTTTAAAGACTCAAGACCCTGTCTTGTGAATGGAGAAAAAACATAAAAACATCATCAGTAAGAGACTGAAAATTAAATAGGAACAGAACATGAAGAAAAACAATGAGAAAGATGGAAAGAAATATAACCTTACTGCAAGCATTTTCCAGCCTTTTACAAATGACCATCCCCAAAACATTTTTCAGTAGTGCTGCACATCCTTGCATGGCAAATTCAAGATTATTAAGAATAGGTTTGATTTTCTTAGTTACCTTCTGTGATTTCCTTAGAAGTAGTCTACTGACCCTCAGGGTCCTCTGGCAACTGCTGTGACAGTATAATTATGATTTACTAAGTACGAAGGGACAAATTTTCAAAGAGCAGGGCTGGAATTTCACTTTGTAAATGGAAGTAATAATATTCAAATAACACAATTATATCCAAATATGGCATGTTTAGAAAATGTAGGGACACATAATTTCTTAATCATTTGCCATAAATGTCTTCATACAGGAACAAGATCTTCCTACAAAGGATTCTCCTTTATTCTCATACTGAACTCTGTGTCTGCCTGTCTTGTACTTGGCAGCATTGTATACTTTTAAGTTTAAAAACAGACATATGATATGAGGCCATATCCTCAGCTGGAGTAAATCAGCTCTACTAAAGCAACAGAGTTGTGTTGATGTACACCAGCTGAAGTTCTGGCCAATTTTTCAAAATAAAAGTACTTTGAAGTGACCCAAACTACAGCTTCCTAACAGCCCTGTACAGCAGATGAATGTAAATCTCACAAGTCATTGCAAGATGCTGATCTCCCATTTCGATTGAAAATAGAGCCATCACCAAAGTGATGTATTATGTCTCATTTTTATTGTTCATGAGGAGGGTGCAGGTGAAGGGAAGCAAAGGACAGCAAGGGTCTGGGGCTAGAGTCTGTTTCTGAAACTGCCAAGACAACAAAGCTGTAGGTGTCAGCTTACCTCCAGTTTATGCTGTCTCATACAATCCACCCGACCCAGGTGAAGGTCACGTCTCTATCACTTGGCACTTCAGAGTCATTTGCATTTATATGTAATTGTTTTTTGAGTGTGCATGTGTTCAGAAGAGCTGATGGCTTGGGAATTGGTAATAGGATATCAGAGCCTGTCACCAAAAGGCCACTAGTTCAAAACCAGAGCTGTTGTTCATGTAGCCAAAAGGTGCTAACTTTGTAATAGCTGTTCAGTGGCTTAGATGAAATGAGTTGATGATTTCAGTCTGGACATGTGTCCCTATCAAAAAACAGCTCTGTTGCTGCAGCTGTCAGAAAGGACACCTTGTGGATATTGTCAACAACAAGGTCAAGGACTGATGGTGTGAGTGTGCAGATGACCTCTTCCTCTCACCCCAAGCAGTCAGGTTCCCAGGAGGAGTCAGAGACACGGTGCTGGAACTAGTGTGGGAAATGTCACCTAGCTGCTGCTCTTGCTAGTCCTCTTCTGGAGGTTAAAACATGCCATCAGACCTGTGGATGTTAAACCTCATGCCTTTCAGAATCATTTAAAAAACCTGAATGAAGTGCTGTGAAGACAGTAATAAATAAACATGCAGAGAGACCTATAACAGGCTTTGAAAAAAAAGCATTTGCAAAACCTATGGCTCAGTACACCTCTCTTACTGAATTTCTCTGGAAGTGCCAGCAGGTGCCTGGTGGCAGAATTACTGATTTGTATTTATTTTGTTTCCCTATTTTACTGAGTGATTTTTTTTTCCCTAGCTCTGTAGGATTTATGTTCCTCACTAAGCACCAGCTTCCCACCTAGGAAAAAATAAGTGCTTCTGCCTTGCAGAGGGATGGAGAAAGGGATGGAGGTCTAACAAACCTATTCAGCTACCAGGAACCCTAGTATCACAGAAAGCCATACTTGCCCTCAGCAGCATGAAGTAAGAGGTGAAACCTCCTTCTGTGCTGCAGCAACAGCCTGAGACCAAGTCATCTTACGCTGAGCAGCACCAGCAGAAACCCAGCAGGACATGAGGAACTGAATTTGTCTGGGGTTTCACTATTCTTCTCTAAGCTGGGAGCAGGCTCAGCTGTGAATGACAGTGCACACAATATTCACAGAGAGCACAGGCATCAAATTAAACTAAATCAGGTAGCTGAGGTGGCAAGACAGCCATCTAGCTATGATAAAACAGAGTTCAAAGCTGCGTAGCTCCTGAAGTATATACCCCATCACTTGTTGTGGTTGTTGTTACAGCCAGCTCTGAGATACCTGCTGCTCTAGCTCTGCAGTTATTGATGCACAAGCAGAGTAGATAAAAGCTGCTGTGGATCAGTCTGTAGGAGATGCAGTCTTCTCTCTGGACTGAAGTGCACCTGTACTGTCAGAGATGGAACTTTGTATTATTGAGGTACTAAAAGGGGACCCAAGTCCTGCACTGCTCAGACCTCAAAAGAATTTGGGCGTGAGTCAGACATTCATATCTGATCTTGTTTCAAGTAAACAGTCATCTCACAGAGTTTCCTGAAGACTCAGAAATATCCTTTCAGTGCCCACATCTGACCACCTATGTTCTACCATGCTTTGGGTCTCAGAGCAAGTAAAAAGATAAAAATATCTTTCTTGTCATTGCCTTGGGAAATTTCCATTTCTTCATTCTTCTGTGGTTGCTGCACCTGCACAGATGATCAAACACTACAGAGGTACTGAAAACACCAGAGGCTGAAACACATGTACTGTGGCAAAGCAGGTGGGTAAAGTTATTAACCAAACCTGGTGTCTGGAAGGAGCTGGTAAGCACCTCCCCTTCTGAAAACAGAAATTAAAATGGTTACCTGTTTATGGTAGCTAGCTGAGCCCAGATTTAGACAGAAATAACCGAAAGACACTTAGTAGAGTGAAAGCAATCACAGCAGCAACCACTGGCATAGGCACCTGGATCCCATTTTTCTTGAAAGCCCCAACATCAAAAGTATCTACTTGTTTGCCAACTCACTTCCAGACAGCTCAGAGGCAGATAGTTAAAGACTGATTTATTTTCAATGGGATTTCCTAATCACACTTTTCTTCAGTTTTTGAAACTTACAAAATTTTCTTCTGCAGCTGATATACAGCATTGTTTGGTCACCTGTCCATTGTCACTACATCTTCACTGTATATTTATTTGGGGGCTATTTCATATTGCACCTTACATCACCTTGTTTCCTATTTGTTTGCTGAACATCTTTCCAATAGATCTCTGGGGAAAGTTTTTTAATGTACTTTGTTGTAGAGTAGTATGTACAGGCTGTTTTTAAGCACTATTCAAATATTGAGAAAAGAAAGTCCCAGCTCTTATGTTTCACATGCAAGATGATTAGAGAAGTGCAAGGTTGGGAGACTGGGCAATGGCAGAGGCAAGAAAAGTCTCAAAGGTTCCTGATACCTATTAATTGCCCTCACTCCTGAAGCTCATCCACACCAGTGAGTCTTCCTTTGTCTTATCCTGCTTATATTTATTAGTCTGTGGTTACTGTAATGCCTGGAAAACCTTCAAGTGGGATGTGTATAGGAAGTTTTGCAAAGACAAACTCCATTTCTCTTTTCTCTGCAGATGTTCCAATACTTGCAGTAGCATAGACAGCTGAATTCCCTAACCTACCACCTTGCCTAGCTCCAACCCCAAAGGAACTGTAGCCACAAACATCAAAACAACACTCCCTATTCCTCCAGCTCACAGTCTCCACTTGAAAATGCTGTGTGTGGGCAACCACTCTGCCTCCCTGTGCCTGAAAGGTACTTTGTGTTGGTCACCTCGCTGGGGGTGGCTGTATTTAACTGCAGGTGGGCTTTGAAGGGGTAGGGCTCAGTCTTTCCTTTATATATTTCCCAAGCTTTTCAAGGAACAAACTTTGAAAGCCCACCAGTGGGAGATCCTGTGGGATGTTTTTGTATCTGAGTGTTAAAAGTGTTGACCTATCTAGTTTTTCTAGTCACCTGCAGTTAAATGCAGGCAGCTGCCATAGGCATGAGTCCACTTTTGTAGTAATACACCTTGTGAGACAAAGATCTTGGTGCCAGCATGCACACTTGAGGTCATGAGCACATACTCTCTTTAACAGGAAGCAAGAAACATCACTGGGAACAACGATGCGTCTTTTATTTGGCATTTGGCAATTTAGAAACCCATAGCAATACACTCTTCTCTCTACTCCAAAATGACAGTTGTGTAATTTTTTTCCTCACTTTTCTTTTACTTAGTCTACCACACAGGTGTTGTGACAACTGTTTGAAGTAGCTGAATGGTGGGTTTGTCACATCTAACTGCTGACTCTACAGTGAAGATGGCTGGTGTGTGGTTTAAAACAGCAGACATAAGTTAATGCAGGTAACCATTTGCCCCTAGAGATGGGTGGTGACAGTCTGCTCAAATTTCAGGAGAAAAAAAAGGGGTCTTCTTGTAGCAGATGTTTGCCAATATACCCCAAAACACGCAGCTGTCTAGTTAGCCTGCTTTGAGGAAGAGAGGGAGGAATGAAAAGAGCAAATGTAGAGCAGGTTAAGGCTGAAGCATAACAAGGGATCTGACATTTCACCTGACCAAAAACTTTCTGATAGCAAAGACTTTGCCAGCACCAACTCATTTTCTGAAGCCCTATGCTGAAAGTCCAATTTAGTTCAGTATTTCCTGCTGCAGCTAGATTTCCTGGATGGTTCCAACCCCTGATAAGTAGAATTTCATAGGGATTATCACATTGCATATCAAAATCTTTGGATGAACTTGTCCTTACTTATCCTGAAATACTGAAGCACTGTTATGTGCAGGTGGGATTTTCTCATGTATAAGCATGACCAGGAGAGAGCTTCCCAGAAGTTAACGCTGAAAGCAAATTGACAATATAGGAATCGAAAGAACATCTTTTTCCTCACTCTGGGATAGAGGAAAGCTATTTGGTTTAGGCTCTTTTCAAGTAATAAATGTATGTTACACTTGCTCAAGTTAAGGTCATGGCAATAGCATTATACTAGACATTCTCCCTAGCTGTGCTTACACACAGTTAAAGAAACAGTAGATTTTGGCAATATATTATAAAAGATAATAGATAGAGTAAAATGGCCATGGATCAGCTAAGCTACTCAAGTACACTCTGCTAGAAAGTGGCAAATGGCTTAATTTGGGAGTGTATTAGTAATATTATCAGGAATTATCAGCTTTTAAGTAAGATCAGGGGTATGATATCACACTATTCTGAAGGAAGTGAGCAAAGTACTGTGTTGTATATAAAAAGAAATACCGCTCACAAGATGTATGAAGTTTTCCAGTTCCCTTCACATCAGTAAGCAAGCCACCACAATCCTGTATTTAGTCCTGTATTCAGGTTAGGCATTGCAAGAGAGTATTCTTTAGCGGAGAAGAAAGATGAGTGTTTAGAAGACACCACCTGAAATGTAGGAAAGGCCAAAAGAACTAGAATTATTTAAGGAATAAATTTGTGAAAGGCTCAGTAATAGTCTTCAAGTGTGTAGAAGTTCTTCTGTAAAAACAAGATAATTTCTCCCTAATGGCTGTGTCTGATAACTTGAGACATGGTGGGCTGAAATAATAAATGGAACGATTCAAGATGTATCTAGGAGAAGCCAGTAGGAACCACGGAGCATCAACACAGGCTACTTGGCAAGACTGGTGTTAGCATCACTGTGGCTTAAACAAACATCCACCAGAATGAGAGAGATACCAGGGACCCTCCCTGGCTTAGAAGGTTGAACCAGGTGACTTCCTAAGATCCCTTGAGGCTCTATGATCCCCCGGTATCCCACAGTAGGTAATGCATGCCCCCAGCATTTCTCACCTGATTCTATGGGCTGGCACATGCTATGACACTGCCCAGAATTCATGGCCCAAGGGATCTCTGTTGTATTCAAAGGACCCAGTCAGCATGGACAGTGAGCACAGAAGTGTTATGTTACACAGTGAAAGCATTCATATTAGTATGGTGGAGGTTTCAAAACATGTGAAAGACAGCCACTGAACCCCTAAGACCTGGCTAATTTTAATGCAGAAACAAGGGTCTGAATTGGCTAATTAACTAGTGATTAACAAAAATCCATTTATGGGGACTAAATCAACTGAGGTGTAAATGATATTGAATTTTTTATTGTTTGTTATTAGAAAGCAAGTATTTTGAGGATTAGGAATAAAAGACTTTCTGTCATGCTTCTGTTCACCAGCATTGCCATTTGTTCTCCTCATTGTTACTCCTCCAGCAATTTTTGGCTGATACTGAGAAGATAATTTAACAACAGAGTGTCTCAAGAAGAATTGCCTAGTTTGTCTCTGTCTGCTTTAACGCTGTGGGATGTGCATAAAATCTAAACTCTTCTCCAGTAAGAATTAGGAGAATATGCTGTAGAGCATGCTAGTGCTGTTATGGAAAAAAACCCCTTAAATATTAAAATGGACTTCCACGTACGGTCTCACTTATGGACAAGAAGCAGGCAGCTGATATGAATGCTTGCAGTTTACTCACAAAAGCAATAGGAAGTTCCTTGAGGTACTCCTGCAGAGAAAGTGACTAACAGGCATAACAGAGCCTCCTGAGATAAAAAGAAACCAATCCTAACTTTCATATGCAAAACTAATCCAAAATAAACTGTTCTCTAAGGCTTATAAATATTTAACTTTTCCTCTTTAAAATATTGCCTAGCCTTGGCGATGGCAGGGACCTGAGATTCCTTCTAGTCTTACATTTTACCTTTCTTATATTCCATGTTTCTCTTTCTTTCTGACTTTTCCACATGAAACATTAACCAGATGTAGGAGAAATAAAATGTCCACAAGAAAGGGGTTAATGTTTTTTGGACTTGTAACTTGATCAAAAGCATAAAGAAAGTTATTTCTCAGCTAATTTATAGGCTAAAAATCTGTAAGTATTTGAATCAATACTCAAATGTTTGAATTACTCTGTAATTCCCTGAGATTGCAGGGGACTGGGCTAGGTGAACT
The DNA here is from genome assembly GCA_013399015.1 of Galbula dea. NCBI lineage: Eukaryota > Metazoa > Chordata > Aves > Piciformes > Galbulidae > Galbula > Galbula dea. Next base: position 396,359 of record VWZX01006705.1, read on the forward strand.
GCTGAGCCTGTTTAATGCTATGGTTGCCTCTATGAATGATTGTTCAGACAAACCAGACAGAACCTACAAACAGATGAGAATTGCTCATCAAGAGCTCAAACATATTTCTTCATAGGAAAATACATGCTATTTTTCAGCAGTCAATTTCATGAAAATAAATACATTTTATGACCTATGAGGCTAATAAAAACTGACTCAACTTGAAAGATGAATTTCAGTTTTCAAATAATCCCAGTGAAATGAGTGTGAAAGATGTACAGATCAAGAATTATTCATAGAAATTATTCAGACAATAGTTTCAAATAACCAACAAATGTGAGAAAACTGCAAGCTATTAACATGCAATTCACACGTCAGAAGAGAAGCAATGTGTGAAACAAATTACTCAAGACAAAGAGCTTTAGTGCTGTTTTTCTTCAAAGGGTGCTTTACCCCCAGCACCTTTTCCACAGACCAGGTCACTGATGTGATGGTTTTGGTAGCACAAAGAACACAGAAAACATTCACTCACGCTGGCCTGCAAACATGAGGCACCAAAATCTAAGACCTGCTTTAGGGTGTGACTTTCCCTAGAACCTCTTTTTAGACAACAGAGAGGGAGAGAGATGCTCCTCCAGAGGACCACTCACAACATCTAGTTTGGGCTCATAATCTATTTTGCCATCTGGAGGAGGCTACAGAGGCAAACATGAGTCTAAACTGCTAATATAGGCACTCATATTAGTGGTGTAGAGAGATATGTTGTGAATATTCATTATGGTGTCACGTAGCAGATGCTGGATAGCAACCAAGAGGGACAACTCCACTACACATGTGGGAGCAGAGAGAATCATTCTACAAGGACCAGCAATATTCCACTTTCAGGCAAGAATTTTCCACAGAAATTCTTTTAGCCCTTCTTTGGAGAGAACCACTTTCCAGAACCACTGATGCTGGAAAATTACTATCAAGGTTTAGCCAAGTAGCAGAGGCACGGAGATACACAAAAACAGTAGCAAAATCCTTCATTTATTCATAGGTAGAGATATAGTAACTAGTAACAGCACCTTTCTCCAAACTGCTGGACATTTATATGGTTGTAATGGAGGCTTTTCCTTCCTAAATATTCTGGTCTTCCATTTTCCATCTGAGGGTTCCTCTATACTTTCAACACAGGCTTGCTATGGCATGATGTGTGGAAAGGAAGACCTAGTGAACAACTCATCTGCTGTTCTGTGTTCCTCATCAGAAAGACTTTCATTGCTGCTCTGTTTGTGACTGGAAACATGGTGTTGGTAATTATGTAGAGTTCATTGGTGATACTCCTTCAGTTTATACACCTATTGTTGTTGTCAAAACTATTTTTTGCCTTTGACAACTTATGGTCAATTAAAGATTTTGTGTTTCTTTGCTCAAGAAAGGTAGTACTAGTGGCAGCATCTTGACCAAATGCCATGAACATTGTCTCTCTAAACTGTCCCTGCAAAATCACTTGAAGGGGTTCTTCTTCTTCATTTCATGCCTTAAAATGACATTGGAGGTTGCTCTGATCTGCTAAATAAATACTTACATCCACCCACTCGCTGTTAGGTCATGAGATACTTCCCCTTCTGTTTCAGTGTCAGGACAAATCCAGAATGACAAGGCTCCAAGAACTCCAGCTCTCTTTCTGACACAACCCAAGATGGTAGAAATCCCTTAAGGCTAGCTGGCTTCTTGAATTTATGTCTGCTAGCAAAGAAATCTCACAGAACAGATTGCCCTGTTTCAGTGCTACCAAACTTGGTTCTGCACCTCAGCTTCAAACCTCAACTTTAAAACAGACCTTAAACCTGACATGGAAATTGATTCCAATTTCTCCTTCATGTGCAGGCTGGTTTTTATTTTCCCTAAACCAGTTTCCTCTTTGCTAGTGGGATCTGCAAACGCTTAAGGAGGCACCTAAAATTTGCTCACCAGGCTCAGCTTAGCTAGAAACAGATTAGGCATGAAGAAGAAAAATCAACCCTTTATTTTCCAGAAATATTTTCTTGCTAAGGCTGTCCAAGAAAGGTGGGACACCAGCTCCTACCCCTGCCACACGCAGCTGGGATTATGGCAAAGGAGATGTTCACAGTCTCCAGCAGAGAAACACTTTCAGGCATTTAAAGCACCCTGTGAGCACCAGCTGGAGTTTGCAGTGGAGGCAGCTGTTCCAGTATGTGGGAAAGAGGATTGCAGATTAAAACAGACAAGGCAGCTTAAGGGAGCATTTGGAGTAAGTTCCCAGTGTAGACACCCCTTCTTCATTGGCAGCTGTGTCTAGGGAGAGAGAGTGGAGCATGCACTTGCTCCAAAGCCCAGGACACACAAAAGGAAAGCAGAACAGTGTCAGAATTGCCAGCAAATGCTGCTGCTGTCTTCAGACCCTTGCCAGACTGTCATTAGGGAGCACTACATGTGTGTGGCAGACATCATACCAGACACAGCTGTTGGCAGCCCCTTGCAAGTGGAAGGCCAGTGTCACTCCTCCAGCACTTAGCTAGGAAGGGATAAAAAAGGAGGAAACTCAGTATAAATGCCAAATACAGACGCACTCATCCTTCAGAAGGAAGGAAGTGCAGGAGCTTACAAGATACCTTGTGGCCCTTCTCCCTCTGTCCTCTGGTGTAATACCTTGGGTTTGTGAGATTATATGCTTCTTAAAGACCAGAGGATGAACACAACTTGCACAGAAATTGTTCTTCACCTATGTAGGGATGAACAGTTGCTGACACTGTAATGTGTTTCTACACCTTGTTTTTACACCTATGCAGAGGCAAAGTTTGCAGCTAGGTACGGTGGCTTCTCAGAGAGGTGGACAGATGAGCTGGGGAGCATAAACCTGACAATAGGTTAAAGTCCCAGGCCTCAATGAGCTTTTCTGCCTGAAGCCCAGCCATGCTTCAGATTCAAACTCAACGCCTGAACTCAAGGGAAGAGTTGAGCTCAGCCTGGGTGAGCATGTATTTGACACAATCTTCCCCACTCTCTTAGGGCTTTCAGCAGGAGCTTAGGTCATTTGGACAGGTCAGTAATGAGGTGGGTTTCCTTTTCAGTATGCCCTGGGCACGCACCAGAACACTTTTTTTTGCACACTTTTAAGGGCTTAAGGAAAAATTCTACTCATGATCGAGCTCAGCTCTGCAGACATACAGAGCACATCTGATCCCACGTGAGCATCCTTCACCTCTGAGAATTTCCCAAAGACCAGAGAAAGAAATTTTCCCACCTGCACCTTTTTCTCATATGAGAACACCTCAGATCCACAGACCCTTTTACTTACTTTCTCTCCACTGCCTTTTTTCTGTCACAGGAAAGCAAGACATAGCTTTGCTTCATGAGAACCCATTTGCAACTGCACCATGCCAAGATCAGTGCCGCGTTCCTCTCCCAAAGGCGGACACTGTCGTGTTTGCTGCAATGTATGAGACACAGCTTCCCACAGCTAAAACAATTTGGCAGAACTTGGCCTAGTAATACTGTCATCAACATAAAGAAAGCTGTTTGATTTGATACCAAACTTTTCATCTACTCTATTGACATGGCTTTTATGCTACTTCATCTTATAATTTGGCACACTAGTAGCACTGAGAAGCCGCAAAGTTCCTGTTGTAGTAGATGTTACGCAAACACATGGTAAACTTGCACTGCCTGCCTTCAGCCCTTAAATCAGCACTCAAAAGTACAACATTAACTTCCCAGCCCCAAAATTCTTCCCAAAATACTGCAGTGGGTTATGGCACTGTCCAAAACCACTCCAAAAGCACATAAGAAATTGCTAGGTATTATGGTTCCCCACTTTTCCTGTAAAAATGCAGTGGTTGTTTATGAGGAGGGAACCACATTTGGACATATTGCATGGTGACAGGGCTCAGTCCCAATGCTCCAAAGGCAACCAGTGCTGGTGATGGTACTCTCTCCATTGCCAGGTGAGTTATTGCTCCATTATCAGCCTGAACTTGGAATGCTGCTCAGACTGCAGCAATAACAAGACAGATAGGTCTTTATGAAATCTATACTATTAACACTATTTGTTTTGCCATGAGTTGACAACTTTAGTAAATTGCTCATAATTGGCTATCAAGGAAAAAACACAGCTCTGCTCACCATTATTATGGTATTGATTTTCAATAATTGCTTTTCTGAGGGGTGGAGGGAGCACATCCATGGCTTTTGTGTTGTAAGATAGCCCAGAATAAGCTGGCTGTGTGGGTCTGCTGTGTATCTGGAACTTCACTGTGGCAAAAAGACACACATAAAATGCACACCAGAACTAGCTGAAGCAAAGATTTATTTTTTTTTCTCTGGCATTATATTCCAGCATTAAAAGAAAAGAATGGAATTAACCATGTAGCCAAACACGATGGTAGCCCTGTAGGATATTCGTGTTAGTCAAAGGCTGAAATACATTAACATTAAAAAACTCCATAGGGTTATTTTAAATATTCATTAGGAAATTTACAAGCTTTGGGGTAATGGCTGAGGACTCCAGTGTTTTTATAATTGGAAGCCAGGCCAGTGGAAAGTTTTTCAGCCATGGGAAAACAATGTGGCCCAGTTTCTGTTCCTGTGTTAAAGATTCTTGATTATGCTCTCTAAATATCAATCCTCTGAACACATTCACACACACAAACATACCTGATAATACAGTATTGTTATGTGGTATCACTTATTATCAGCTTTTCTATATGATGCTCCTTTTTTCCCCTTTTTCTTTCCCCTAATTTTAATTTTACTACACAATCATGTCTATGACCCAAAACACAACACTCTTCTTGTTTCAGATGAAAGGGACAAGGTTGCTGGGAAGAATGCAAAGAGTGTCTGGTGTCTCTCAACAGGTAAATGATTCAGAAAACTTGCTGACAAGCACAAGCACTTAACATGGAAAAAACACCAGCAATGTTATTTAGAGATGACTCACTCAGATTACAAACTGATCCAAGAAAAGAAACAGTATCTCTCACATTTTTTTTCCTTTCCTCTCTTTTTTGTTAATTTATATTTTTTTAAGCTGTAGGCTAGCCAAAAAGTCAGAATTCCTTCAGTTTTCTGGCCTCCTGTTTTTCTGGGTGTAGGAGAAATGTCTGAATTCTCACATCCTCACTTTCTTGTTCTATAGATGTCAAACGATCACCATGAAAGACTTGGAAAGGAGAGTTCTGAAGATTTACCCCTCCCAGGAGATCTTTGCCCAGATTTACTATAAAACTCAGTGTAATCTTTGATCTTCCAGTGACTTGTACTCTTCTCTGTTACTTGAAACCCAGCATTATTATTAAGCTTAAGTAGATTGCTTTAAACTTCTAAAATATTTACTCTCCTGCCTCCCAATGGGATGTTAACAATAAAAAATAGCAAGGGCTCCTACATTTGTTTTTACTTTACATAAACGAATTAAGCAGTCTCTACTGGACTCGTTTAGACCCACAATAATGTAAACTGAAGCAACACAAAAGAGCCTCCACAGCCATGTTTACAGAATAGAAATCTTACAGTTTTTTGGAGGGAGAAGTTTAAAGGAGGTACCTAGGTCATCTTCACTCTCTCGTCTGTGAGCAAACCTGGATAGGCTTCTTCTGTTCAGGAGGGAAACGTGTGACACCAACAGCTCAGTTGTTTGCTTTTGTATTTTTTCAAGTGAGTTCAAAGGCACTCACTTGATTGTATCCCTTCCCCCTCCCCCACCCTTCATCCTCCATAACCATTGTTTAATGAATTTTTATTAGAAAAGCATGGCAGCACTTATGAAAAAAAAATTCTTTCTTTGAAACCAGGAGGAAAGTGTGTTTTCCCTGGCATTAGCCTGTTAGTTTTTAATATCAGGTTTGCACTGGAGTTGACTCCTGGTGCATTTTGGAACCATAAGCCAACAAAGTGAAGCTAATGGGAAAGGAAATAATACAGGAGAAGAGAGCCCCTTTTGAAGTGTGGGCAGGAAATCTGCACTACTCTTTCTCCTTCTTCTCCTCCTTCTCTCTCCTTCTTTCCCTACCCCCATCCCACACAGCATCCTCCTCTCCTCATAAAGAGCGACTCTTCCTCCTTTTTTATTTTTGTTTTAGAGGATGGGATCAAACAAAAATACCAGCTTAATTCCAGCTTCTCAATTAGCAAAATTTCTGGGAAAAAAATTCCCTGAATAATGACCTAGCTACAATCTCCTGTCTAATACCACCAGCAGCATATTAGCTAGATCAGAGACAACATGTCCAATTTCAGATTGGAGGCAGCTACAGGCTAGCTGCTGAGCACTATCACAGGAGGTGGAGACATTTGGTGGCAGGAGGACATGCAGCTGCAGTTTGAATTTACCATACATGGTTTCTCTATACCTTAGTTTCTGCTTAGCAGAAAGGAAGCAATAACTCTTCCCACCTCCTGAGGTACACAGTCACTCACATTTCTGGGACAGGTGGAGCCCTGAATGTTCATCAGCTGATAGTCTTTAAGTGGTTGATGTAAAGTTAAACATAAGACCAAGATGAGGTCAACCTGCCTCAGAAGGCTGCTTCTCCACCTTTCAAAGAAGGCCAACAAAACAAGCAGATCAAGAAAATGATTTCAAATCAGAGTAGGCTTAAAGGTTACCTTGGCTGAAACATGGCCATGCCCTCAGAATACCAATCCAAAAACCAGTTTATTAAAAAGTGGTGAGGTAAACCCTGCTTGAAGGAACAAGGGGAATTGTTCCACTTTTTTGGCTCCAGGAGGCTGGAGGAACCCTCACCTGATGCCATTTTAAAGTCTTCTGCAAACACGCTAAATAAGAAGGGAGTCTCTGCACAAAATGAAAACTTACACAGTCCCTTAAAAAAAAGCCAAACCTTAAGCATGTGAAAGCTCATGAAAAATTAGATGATGTGAAAAACATTTTAAATCAAAGCAGCAGGTAAAGCTGGAAATAAAGTTATCTTCAGTTAAAATCTCTATGTACCACGTTGATGGTAATGTTTCATTTCCTGTAGACTGTAAGTAAATCAAAGCTTACTTTGGGTTTCCATATCTGTCTAAGATCTCATCTCCAGGAATGTATTATTTTGGCATTTCCCACATTGGAATTACCTCTGGTCCAAATTTGGGTAATAAAGTATGATAACATATTAACAAGTAATAAGCATGAAATTTTTATCCATTTTAAAATGTATTACTGAGAAAGAAAACAAACACATAAAAAAAGCCAATATTTCAAAAGAAATCAGCAATAGAACTGAGAAAACAAAAGACTTAGGTCACAAGAGAAAAATGAAAGGAAAGGGAAGTATAGCTAATTGGTGGCACTTTTGCAGAGAAAGAATGCAAGAAAAGCTGCATACCTATTCAGGAAAAGTAAAACAGATGTGTGAAGTGTCTGACTGAGCTATTGTTTTAACTTTGTAATCTAAAATAGCTGACTTGATTTCATTTTAACAAGGGATTAGTTTAGCAGACAGTTTGGATTAGCAGCAACATATATAAATAAACATGCTACTCTTAAACTTAAATGCTCAGCTTACAAGATGCAGGACAACAAGAATCAGGAAAATGCTAGTCTTGAACTTTTGGATGGTAGAGCCAAAGCACATGCCCATTCCACAGAGACAAGGACTTAGCAAGAGCCCTCACACTGAATAATGTAATACAAGAAATATTTCTGATTATGATTTCACTGAGAAGCAACTCAAGCCCTGCTCTATGCCCTAATTGCAGAGGATTACAAAATATTTTACACCTATGCTATTTTAGGAAAAAAAAGGGTAAGCTCATACTTTGCTCTTCATATGAGAAGGAACCTGACACAAGTTAGAAATCATGGGTCGGGTATTTTGTAAGAAGAGATGCAAGTTGCTTTGACCATTGGAGAGGGGGAAGAAAGCCTGTCTGGAGCTAAAGAAATGCCTTTTCTAGTATGCTTTTCACACAGCAGCAGAGATCAGAATTAACAAATCTGAGGAGGGGAGATGGCTGGGCCAGTAACCAGAAAGAGGATGAAACTAGAAGAGAACCACTTTCCCTCCTCTGTAGGCAGACAGCTGACTTTCAATGAGCATACTCAGAGCCTGCACTAATTTTAAAGTCATAAACATTTACAGACATTTGGAGTCTTATATAGGATCTTGTATAGCCCCTTCCAGCATCACCAAGCCAGATGTTATTCTAATGTCATATGGGTCCTCTATTTTTTTTTAGGTCCCTTAAGTCAGGAAAGGCTTAAGCCTGCTACTGATTTCAGTGTACTTTTGTTCTTGCCATCACAGTGAAGACCTGCACTTGGATATCCAGAATCACAGAAACTGGTCACCTACAGGAGATGAGCAGGGTGCTCCCATGAGTAGCAGCTCCCTCAGTTGTTACAGAAGTTTTCATTTCAGTTCCTAAATTCCTGCATGAGCTGTCTGTAAGGATAGCCATGCTGGACCAGTCTTCCTCAGAAAAGAGTACAGCAAGGAGGAAGAGGATGTGCTGTTCTCTGCATACATGACAAATAGGCTAAACCCAGTAGGCTTTAATTACAGAAAGAAAAGTTTAAGCTAGACATTGAAATACTGAAGAAATTAAAGAATGTCAGACCAGAGACACATATCTCCTAGAAAGATAATTTCCAGGTAAAAGCAAAAGTATGGAAAGAACAAAGCAAGCATGATAATACAACAGGAGGAACAACAAAGATCATTTGGGTGCCATCTCCTGTGAAGAAGAAAAACAGCATTGACACCAAAAAGGAATAAACAGGAGCCAAAAAAAAGAGAAAAAAATACACAGAAAGCTTCTTGTGATAGGTAGGTATGTAAAAACATTATTTTCAAAAGGTCAGTGGAAGTAAGGTATCTGATAATTTGTTTCTTCTACCTCTGTCACCGTGACAGTTGTGTCCTTCTCCAACACAGAGCACAGTTTCATGGAGCACCAAAATCTTTCCAGGTGGCTTGTGCTGAAAGAATATAAAGTAAAGTGACAAACTCTGGTCTCAGCATTTTGGAAAAGGAAAATAGAGGAAATATGTTGATGTATCCAGAGGGACACCTTTGGCCTTAATAGCACCTGCACATCTCATGCTGACTAAAAAGCAGTATCTGAATCTTCTTGCCTCGAGGAGAACTGATCTGGCAGAAAGAACAGAATACAGAGAAATGTATCAAGAGCAGAATTATTTCATGCAAACATAACCTCAGGCCATGGCTGTGCCCTCCAGAAGATGTTCACAGGAGGCTGATAAGTGAATTAATTTGGGAGCATCTTGCTTGGTAAAGGAACTCATAAACAAATGGATGCTCCACAGCAGGCTGGTGTATATCCCTGAAGACAGGAGAGCAGAAAGACCCTCTCCCCTCTTTGGGACCAAGTGGAACACAAAAAAATTCATCAGAGAAGGAACTTCTCTGACAAAAGAAGGCAAGGAAACTCACTGTCTGTACACCAGTTCATCCTCCCAGGAAAGGAGCCTGCTGCCTACAAAGTGATTACACAGAAAAGCTGGAACTAGATTGAGTTTTGAAGCCAGGCAGCACTTTGCCTGATATGCCAATAAATGGTTAGCAAGAGGAGACAGGTTTCACACCAACTCTGTAAGGTCTCAAGACTCTTCAGGCTTCATCTGAACTTGTCTTTGCCTGCCTGAAGCTTTGTTTCAGTTTATCAACAATTATCTGATAACAAGATGGCCATTGTGCAATTTTTTCCTCTGTTTGCTAAACCTCTACTTAGATTTTCATAATTGTTTGAGGTAATAATATTTTTTATTTAGGTACAGTAGAATAGTTGGAGACTTGATCCTTGTGGGTCCTTTCCAACTTGGGCTATTCTGTGACTTTAGTTATTAATCTATCAGTGGTCAATTACTGATGATTAACTGCAACCCTTAAAAAGTGGTAGCTCAGGCAACCACATGGCTAAAACCCTTCTTACCTCAGAGCCATGATGGGGAGGTGCTGACTAGGACAACTGACCCTTCTGCAGCCACTCAGCTCTTTTCTGTACTATAATAATCAGCAGAGCAAGAAAAGCACATTCATGATGTTGCATAACAGCCAACATCACCCAAACACAAGTATCTCAACTAAGTGCCTTAAGTAAATGAGACTTAAAAGTATCAAAAGAGCATTTTTTAAGAGCTCCTGAGGCACTTCTTTGTCATGACAGAGGGTATCCTGGGAAAAACAAGCAATGTTTTGGTCTCAGTGTTTTCCAAAATGACTGTTTCACTGGGAAATTGCCAGATGCCAGCCCATCTCTCCATGAGGAAGGTTGGGCTTTTGAATCTTTTCTTCCTCTGGTAGATCACTCATTTCACTTTTTGAATAAATGCGTTTCCCTCCAAAGCAGGGTGTGGGGAGGTAGAGGGAAGGCCCTTCTCTTCAAGGAGAAGCAGAAAACACATCAGTTATTTGTTTGGCTATCAAGTTCTTCCAGACATGAAGATCATCTAACCCAAGAGGACCCAGGAACAGCATGCAGCTGGCGAAGGCAGTGGCTGAGTGACCCTGGCAAAAAGGAGCTTAGGAAATCAAAACCTGAAGCAGATCCTTAAGGCCTTTGCTTCAGTTAAGAGCAAGAGGACTTTATTGACACATCCAGGCTAAGCTTCCCTTATCTCCTTGATCCTCTCCAAAATCTCACCAACCAGGCTCTTAGCCAAGCATGGCTGCCCTTCCACTCACATATCACACGTAGTGGAAGAACATCCTTCATGAGACAGAGAACTATGCCTATCCTTGGGCTGGGAATCTTCACAGTCACATTATTATGTATTTCACAGTATGATGGAAGTGGCACTGAGGATCTGGCCTGTGACTCAGCCATGACCTTTTCTTCCCTGGAACAGCCTTAAGTGGTGCAACCTAAAAGTTTCAAACAAAAACACAGAACAGGGAGCAAGGCAACATCTGCATGTGCAACATGCCTACCTCCAGCCTTGCCAGCACCTGGCAATGCAGAAAACAGAGGAAAAGCAAGTTTTGACTACTTCAGTATATTTGGCTGAGTAAGGACTGTGAGATGTGTCCTAACACTGTTTTAATTAAAATGCAATATCAATTTGATTTGAACCACCACCTTTGATACAAAACTCAGCAACTTTATGTAGCAGGCTTGAGTGGAGATAAAAAATTAATGTGTTAAATAATTTAGGAATCAGAGAGAGTCCCATGACCATAATATAAACATATTGATGTTGGCAAGAAAACATTTATTATTAATTTTACATAAGAGCTATAAAGTTCCAGGTGCATTTCCTAATTCATGTCAAACTTTGTAGACATGAAGAGTTTCATGGTAATTTGAACTTATTTATTGCTATCAATTTACATTTATGTTAAGAAGGTGAATAATTATACAGAAGAAGGAGGATCATTCTAGATTTTCTATGTATATTTGGCCTAAACAAGAATTCTAAATAAGTTTTCAGTGCTGCTGCAGTAAATGAGTAAGTGTTTACAAGAATACAAAAGGTATTAACTAACCATTTTTGCAATTGTCATGGCAATGCCCCAGATTTCTTATAAAATCCTGGATAGGTACTGACTAAAATGTTATTTTCTTCTGTGTTTGTTTTCCTTGCCTAGAATGATGATCCCTCTCTATAGAATATAGATGAGTGTATATATATCTATATATACACATACTGTAAGTACACACCCACATATATGTGATATAGATATAGATATAAATACATACATTCAGGAGACTATATACTCACCTAGGATAAACAAAAGTGTGGCCAAACCCAAACATGCAAGAAAAATTGTTGTTGCTGTTAATAATCAAATGGCAAAGAGTTGTTCTTGCCTTTTCTTCACAGTATGCATGTTCAAGCAGACTCTCATTTTGTCAATACTGCAACTTTCAATGAATAAATCCCTTTACCCACTCTCATTGAAATTCAAACACAGATATTACAGTGAGTCACTCTGTTTGCTCGCTTCATGAGCTGTGCCTAAATTTCCAAACAAAGATTTTTATGCCAAAATTTTAGACCCCTAAATTTTGGGAGAAAAACAGCATCATTATATTTGGTTTTTTTATTCAACATTTTCCTGTTCTGAAATAACAGTAGTGGAGGTAGAACAGACCGGGCAGTGGTGAGCCCCAGCTCTGGCAAGCTGAGCAAAGTGGCTCAGAGGAGGGAGTAAGGCAGTTCTTAGGTGGCATCAAGCTCCTGGGACTGGCTCCAACAAGAGGAGCAGGCTGAGACTGCAAGGAGCCACAGTTGGACCTCCTTGAACTTGAGTACTGCCCAAATGGAGCTTCTTTCCCACCATCACTGAGGCTGCTACAAACTCCAGTGGGGACCTGGGATGGAAGAGCAAGAGACTTGACTGGAGCTGCTCTCCTCAGCCCTGAGCGCAGCACTGCTCAGCCAGCCCAGGAGAGACCACCATCAACATTATGTGGCTTGTGTATAATAAAACATAACTCATGTGTTTTGAGATCATCAGCTGCAGTATTACAACAGGCACCTTGCTGAGAAAAGAAATACAAAAAACATGACTAGAGGAGATGGCACAAATACAGAGCAACCAAGAGCAGAATCAAAACTATGTTGTTTTTTTTTTTAGCTAATGTAATTAAAGATTTCCTCAGCATGGACACAAAGGGAGCATTTAATGTGAACTTTAGAAAAATAAAAAGATTTAAAGGTTTAATATACCTCCAGGAAAAAAAAAAAAAAGAAAAAGGAAAAAAAAAAAAAGAAGCTGTTAGGAGATTTCCTTAAAAAAAAAAATAAAGATCCACAAATGGCTGGTGAAACTCCATAAAGCAGCTGGAACTTAATAGTCACACTCTCCTGTGACCTGAGATGCAAGAATCTAACCATGAATTTTTTACAGAAACCCTTTAAAACAAGTGCTGGCTGATACCACTGTAGCCTGCTGGACTAAAACTTCCTGAAGACACTGTGGCACCTAGAGGAAATCAACCCTCCTGCCATTTAGGCTTTGGGAGAAAAAAAAAAAAGCAGCAAAAAAACCCCAACTTTTTTTTCATTCTTTTTCTTTAAAAAGAAACACTTAATCAGTAGCAGTGACTCAGTATTAAAAACCAACAGTGTTCTTTTCCCTCTGCTCTGCACATATGGTTCCTCTGAGAGACCAAAGTTAATGAATAATAATAGTAATTTCTTCACTAGCCTTTGCTAACTTTGATACCATGTGAAAAAGATTAAGTGTGAGAGAACTGTTTTCTACGAAGATGGGCCCAACAAACCTTCTGGATCTAAACATCCAGAATTTTGCAGGGAGTTGATGAATGGAGTCTCAATGTCTCTGTCTTAATCACAGCCCCAAACAAACACCCAGCAGAAAACATGCTCAGAATCATGCTTCTGGGACCTGAAATCAAAACATAGATTCAGATTTTGACCACATTTTACTGGGAAAAATTGAATCTTGTATTAAACCAAGGGTTCCTCTAAAGGCTGTTAACACTCATAATTCAGAGTTGTGCAGAAGTAAAAGCCACGCTCTCCTGCAGGATTTTGCCTTGATGCATCAAGAGTGAAGGTCTTACTGTGGACCATGAGGTGACCTGCCTAATATTCCCTTACAGCTCCCCACTTCCTTCCTTGCATAGGAAGAAAATAGCACATGCTGTTACAAGCAAGTCGATCAGCATGTCAATGCAACATGAGCTGCCTTCAGATGGAGTCCTGGTGGCTTTCTTATCATGGCACTAAACATTTAGCAGGCTTACTGTATAAGCTGGAGGACACCACCAGCACCATGAGACCACCTGACTTCTGCATAGAGCACATTCACCATGAAGTGCAGCAGGAGGGGGCATAAAACTGTTTGCAGTGGCCAGTACACCAGCCCCTATGGTGATGCCAGCACAAAGTTTGAAGACATTGTGCCCGGACTGGAGAATCCCCTTTGCTAGCCATGACACTGGTATAGCCAAGTCCTTTTGTCCACTTACTTAACTGTGGTAGGGAAAGTTATTTTATTTCCCTGTGCCTCTGCTCCTTTATTAAAGAGCTCTGGTAGGGGAGGCTGTGGCTTTAAGTATTTCTCCTTCCACATTTTTTTCTGTCTTGCTCAGGGTTTGCACAAAGGTCCAGCAAGTATTAGAGCCTAAGCAGGGCTGTAATAATAGAGCCTTTGGGAAAGGTGGCACTTCCATGGCGGCAGGTGTTGAAATACTCACCCCAAACTCTGTCTCATTAGCTCTGCTCGGCAGCCTCCTCATTATTGGAAAGGTTATTATAACACTGTGCCTATGTGAAAGAAGCGAGGCTCTGATTTGGACATACATCAGCCTCCCAGTAGCACCACCACATTTGGCACAGCCTGGCTGTAAGTCTTAGCACAAAGGACAAGAACTGGTAAGATATGAAGACCACTGACTCTACTGGGCCCTGCAAAAGGTCATTCAGTGTCAAATCAGGGTGGTAATTTGGGGGAAGCTTGCTCTGCTGGAGCTCGTCCCATACCCATTCTGCAAGGAAAACTGCAGTCTTTAGGGCAGTCACTTTCCTTCACAACCACTAAATTCAGACAAACATTAAAAAAAAAAAAACAATCTCAGAAAAAGTTAAACTAACAAACTCTAAATAGGGAAAGGTGTTAAATTATGTGTGGCCTCATTCTTGTGCTCTCCCTGACAAACAAAATGTGGCCAAAAGAGAATTACAAGCTACAAAGCTGTTAAACTTTCATTGGACTCTTTATTTCAGATTCCTTATGAAGGAGTTGATAGACCGGATACATTATTATGCTGTGTGATACAGGCCATCAGGAGAAGGGAGAAGGGCAATTCTCTTCTCTCTACACGCACGCACACACACAAACACATGTGTACACACGTTGCCATTGAAATGAATGAGCCCATTCATAGGAAACACAAGTTCTGTTGGTTTATTAGGCTTGGAACTAAGTCACACCATCTCAACCTGCCAGAGTTAAGTTGTACATACCAGAAAAATGTCTCACCTGCAGTACCTGTCAGTCTATTTCATATTAACCTAAGCTTTACAAACTCTACCATCCATGGACCAAATCCTGAAGGCCTTTCGCAGCCCTGAAAATGGGCAGAAGGAGATTTTCTGCCTCATATTGCAGCCACTGGGACTCACCACCTCCTCAGGAGGCAGGCGGTGTTTCCCGCAGGAATGACTGCTGGCGGGAGGAGGGACATTCCTTGAGTTTCCCCTTTCAGAGACTTCTCAGAATCTCTCTTTCTGGGTGGGTTGGCATCTTCTCTGCCAGCAGGAGTAAATGGCCTATCTCCCACAGGGTCTTAGCAGATCAATCATAGGTGAAGGGCAAGTTGCCTCTAGGCTGTCTTCTGGCTCTCAGTACCTCTTCCCTCTGTGGTCTTCAGTGCTACTGGGCAGCAGAGGTGCTGGGAATAATCCTCTGTCTGCATCCAGCTGTCTGTGCACTGCAACAAGAGCCTCACAGTGCCCTGCCAAGCTTCTCAGCCTTTGAAGGCACAGCCCCAAATACCACACGTTCCATTCCAAGGCAGAATGTAACGACAGCTATAATTAAAACCATTATTAATGCAAACACATGAAGTCACAATAATAACTAAACTGTCCAACAGTGTCTGAGGAGGTGTTTCACTTCCTCTAGAAGATCAGACCTGCTTGTGTCAGAAGCAAAGATAGCAGCTTCTTCTGGCTAGTTCATAACCTGGAGACCTATTGTCTAGACATGTTGGTTTTCCTGTTTCACACACCACTTCTCACCTGTCTACTGGACAGAAGCTCACTGGGACTAATACATAGCTGATTAAGTCAATATTGCACTGAAAACTGCTTACATTCACACACACTTAATTCTGACCCATTGCTGTCAAATAAGTTGTATGAGGCAAGAAAATGTCTTTGATGTCTACCATTAGTTCTTTCACTGTATCTCCCAAAAAAATATCTCAGAGGAGTCAGAATAATAGTAAGTACATAGCTCATAGCCTTCTGGTTTGGACCTATTTTTTCCCCCTAATCAATGTAAATTATCTATATGTACTTTGCTCCAGCCAGTATTTTCTCTGTACCATCAATACAACACTTTCCTACACCTTGATCTTTATTCCTGGCATAAGCAGCAAAACCTAAGAGCCTCTTCAATATTACTGTTCATTTAAGGTCAAAATAACTCTCCTCTTTCCTTTAGAATTTTTTCCTCAAATAACCCCTACCAACCTCCATGACTACTTTACACATACTTCTTAATAACAACTTAGGAATCATGAGTCTTGAAACAGGATTATCATGCAGTGGTAGTAATTCCCCTTACACTGACAATAGCCATAAGGAATATCCTGGGTTTGCCACTATCATTTTAATCTTACTTATTTTCTGTAGAGCCTCATCCTAAGCATCACATCTGAAACTGACAGTCCTTAGCTTACATCAGAACACAAAGTTTATTTTTATTAGCATAACATGCTAATGCTGGACTTCACCACTTCTGTCAAACGCTTTAAAGACTGTCTGCATCTCCAAATCTCCTCCAGGTTCAGATTCAATTTGCAAATCATCCATTTGTAGTTGAAGAAAAGTAAGCTGTGAATTCTCTGGAGCGTTTGCAAGACCATTTTGTGTAACAGCAATAAGTGGTTTACACTCGATTTCAGCTAATAAAATAGTAATAACTAAGGCCTCCCACAACTAAGACATGAAGTCTTTCACAACCATGCCAAAGCCTCCTTCTCTATCTGGGTTTATTAACTCTCATTTCCTGATAACATCTACTATGCATAAACCTCTATCTGTGACCACTCTCCTGCAAGAAGATTGCACCAAAATTCTTCTAAGAAACACCTGTGGACAACATAGTTTTGTCCATACCATCCTTTCACATTAATTCCTTTTACTTCTTAGACTCTTTATTAAGGTCAGGCAATGTCATTGTATAGGAGCATTCTCTATTATTTATTCAGGCAGCAGTATAAGGAACAATTGTCTTAATGTAATCCATCATTCCATGAAATCTACTATTTCTTTGTCAACTGAAGTGGTTTTACTGTTACCTATAAGTCTTGATGAATAACCTTCTTTCTCAGGTGTATTATTTATGTTACTGAAAATTTACATTTTGGTGGCATCATACTAACCCAGCAGCTCTGGTTCTGTTCCAGGATGCTCAGAGATTCCAGTCATTTTCTTCTGAGGTTTCAGTTTCTTTTACTGTTTTTCACAGATTAAAATATCATATATGGTGCCCAAATTCCTTTTGTACTATCAAAACTTTTTTTCGTATTTCCTGAGGAAACAAATGGACTGCTGTTCACAACCCAGATTGAAATCTGAAGAAACAGGGTTTTCTCAAAAAGAAATGGAAAATGCACAAAACATGTGCTGTGTTTTTCCAGAGACATTCCCGAGAACCCTGCTGATACATCCAGCATATAAAAATATCTAGGATTAGACAACTTCCCTGAAAATGAACCCCTAACAACTACTGTGACTTTCTTATGTCATATTTATTCAATTCTTCTGGTCTATCCAGACACAAAACATTCTGTCCCTCTTTTCTTCTCTAGAGATGGATGAAGAATGTTCCCAAAGTTCATTCTCCTACGCATTTTATGATTCTTGGGTTAATAAACTCACACAGCTCCTCCTTTAGCCTCTTCCTTAAGAAGAATGGAATTTGAATAGGAAAAGAGGGACTGAAGGGAGGCTGACTCTCTCCTCTGATGTGTGATCTGCTCAGAGACAGCTTGTTCTCTATCTGGTGCCTTCTAATCCTTCCTCTGGTATATGGTCCTCCCATCCTCTCCCACGACTGCATCATCCTAAAGCTCAACACATTATTTATTCCATAATGAACAATATTCTCCATAAAGTTAATACAAACTGTACCTGTCCACTTTCTTTACCCTCCTGTTAACTTTAGCTGTTATTAGCTTAGCCCTATAAGCCTCCCCTGACTCTTGGTTATGTGCTTCTTGTCAGGAGGATAACATTATTTCAATTAACACACCCTCATGTGCACCAGTATCCAATTTAAAATGAATAAATGTCTTACTTGCTTTCAGGGTGATAGTCCATTCATCTTCTGATGAATTGCTCTTATGAAGAATTCCCCAGAGCAAATGGTGCTGTCATTGATCTCCTATATGCTGCTTCTTACAAACAATTTCACAATGATGTAATCTAGTGCATACCTTTTCCAGTTTATGGCTTGCACTATTTTCCACACCATCTGCAGGCCCAGATGTTGGTCTTGTAGGACTCCAATTATAACTTCCTCAAGCATCTTCCTTTGTGCTATTTTTGATTCTCAACTATGTCCTCTCCCTCATCCTGAACTGGAGAATTGGTTACTTTGACAAAGTCTAACTCCTTTGTCAGGAGTTACTTCTTGATGTTCCAGTAATTTGTTCCACATCTCAGTCACAATCTCCTCTGCAATCAGGGTCTTGCTTTATTAAATTGCAAATATTCTTTTCAGCCACAAATACTTTGACTGTTATGGATTTCACCTTTTTTAATACATTCTTCTTTTAAAAGAAGTCCTTATATTTCATTATTTCAGAGTAAAATACTCCTAAACTTTTTCAGAATTAATTCTGACTGCCTAAGTAACTGGAAACCAAATCTGTCAGGACATCAGTACCACTAGTTGCCAGACAGAGTTATTATCTTCTGCTTTCCCTTTTGTAAGCAGATAAAGACTATGGGGTCATTCACATCTTCTAAGGGTTGCCTTCTCCACATCCAGAGTTTTTTCTACAGTGAATTTTTTCATTGCTTCACTCTTCTACTCAAGGTATTTTTTTCCATCCCTTTTACTCCTAGCACCATTGTTTACCTGCTGGTGCTTAATTTGTGTACAAGAAACTGACCTGGTATCTTGCCCATTTCCCAGCAGTGTGGATAGCTACACCAGCTCCATGGTCCTTCACCAGGCTGATCACCTGGGACCCTTAACCTTCCCAGGCTGGAAATCCAATTCCGCATCCTGTGCCTTGCCACCACAGTGGTTCAAAAGTGCCACATTGACAAGACTGACACCTTTAAGGAGTTTCTAAGGCACAGAGGTTGCTTTGCTGTCTCTGGAGACTATACAGCCTGAAGCCATGTTAACTGTTGAACAGATTTCTCTCTCAGATACTGAGGTTTCTCATAGTCACTGAATTTGTCATCTGTCCAAAGCACACAGAATAAGTTTCCTGAATGGGGAAGCACTTCTTCTTCTTGAAGGTCAATTTTTCTGCAGTGGAATACTTTTTTCTTCTTTCTAATCCCTCAGAAGAACTAGGACTAAGCCAATTCCTCTCATCATTCCCTAGGTGTTCAAGCCACGTAGCACAAGTTCAACAAGTCTAATAGTTCTTGGAAGGACTGGACCCATTACACGTGCAGGATGCAGATGGTCTGCACACATCCAGTAAATCTGCTGCTCTTAAGATGCACAGGACTTAGCACATCTGGTCCAGGATCAGTGGCAGAGTAATAAATAAAAAAGGTGAATAAAGAGAAGAAGGCAAATACCACAGCAGATACATTGAAGTGGGAAAAATATAATTTCCCTCTGCTTGTCCTTAGCTACATCTTTATCATATGCTCCATGGAAATCCCAACCTTGCTACTTCTCACCCATGTTCAGTATAAGAGATCTCTGAACATGATAATCAAGGCTTAAACTACACTCCAGGCCCAAGAAGCTTGACAAACTCTGAAAATCCATTACAAAGGAAAAAAAAGGCAGTCTTCAAATTCCATGTGGTTAGAATTTCCAAAATACAGAAGGGCATCATCTGGAAAGCTTAATAAAACATAGCTTTAAACAGAGCCAGGAGAAAGAGGAAAAAATTACCCAAAGCTACCTCTTATCTTGCTTCTTTTGCTGAAAGGCAGGACTTGAATTTGTTGTATGCCCCAGTGAAATGCCAGGTGATAATGAAAGATCTTCCATATGAACATCATACATAAATATTTCTGCAAATTAATAGAAGGTCTGAGGCTGCTGCAAGACCTGACCTAGTGAATAATGTTGCAAATTGTTGTCTCTTTGTCTCCTGATCACATAAAAAAAGATGTCTCTGTATAATAACTGAGAAAGATGCATCATCAGCCCATGAACTCCTGCCAAGAGGTAGAATGTACTCTTAGATTTTGTTAAGGCACTTACCAAGCCAAAGTTGAATCTGAAGTTCCACCATGATAATAACTTTATGGAAAGATTCAATGAATTAATAACATCATAATCATTTTTCCAGGTTCTCACAACACTCAGTTTTGACTAAAATCCTTACAATGCAGCAGGAACATGCTACAGGACAGTGGAAGAATCTGTAGAAAAGTTTTCATCTTCTGTGTTCACAATTCATATGCTTTTTTTAATAACTGCTGCCACAGTTTTGGTCTCCCCACTGTGTCAATTTTCCAGGATTTATATATAAGGGCTCATCTATTGTCTGTTTATGGAATATTCAATTCTTGCAGGGGAATAACACAGCCAAACTTTCCTTCTCCAGATCCCATGTTTCTTAATCCCTGTAGAATTACAGATTCCAAGAGAAGTGCTGCTATTACGGAACGATCTGAGGCCAACATTCACTCAGATTCAGGGGTCTGGAAGCACTTTTCTTAATCCAAAACAAGAAGTCAGATTAAATTTTTCCTCCCAACCCTGAACAAATCTATCACTTTAAACCCTCACAGCTTAAAAATACTAATGCTTTTATTTTTCTTTCCCCTTTTGATTTTGGCAAGATTCTCCTGAGTCAATGAGAAAACTGATTGTTTCAAGTTGAACCTGGATAGGTCGTCGTGTCCTTAACAAGACCAAAAGACTGTGGTTTTACTGACATCTTTCAAGGTACGTTGTGGTTACACTGACAAAAGATGTAGTCATATATTTAGCACCATTCCAAGTAATAAAAACTTGCTCACATTTCTTTTTTTAAAAACTTGAAAAGTTTAGTGGCTGGTCACAAATGCACAATTGCAAAATGACTGAACACATCTTCCAAATATCAGTTTTCTTTTCAAAACATATTTGTCATTAAACTGAGATGACCCATGATCATTTTGACTGCCAATGGACCATTTTAAAGAAAATATGGCAGAGGGAAAACAGGATTAATCCAGAGATTTTCTATTCTACTACAAGCAGTTCAAATACGAAGATGTGTACAGTGGATCCTATTATGATGGGATACAGGATGCAGTCTGCAACCTCATTTGCCACCAAGAGAAGCTACCTGGCTCTTCTAACCAGGAGAGCAAAACAATATTGTTCTATGACATACAGGAAAAACTAAAGGCAGGAAAAGTATGATTTAATGAAAAGTGGTTTCTGGAGTGCCTGCTACAGATGCACTCAGCTGCATCACATAAATGGTAAGGAAAGGCTCTGGATTTTTGTGCTTTATTTGGCTTTAGGGATTTTTTTCACAGCCTTCTGGATTTCTCAATGCAGGTTTCTGCTGTTTCAGAGATTTGAATTTATGCCTTAATGTTTTTTTTTCTTTTTCTTATGAAGTGAATCCCTATAAATGCAAAAATATTTTTGTAATGAACTTTCTTTTTCCACTACCAATACTTTGTTGTGTCTATCTGGAGTTTGACAGATGCTTCATCATTGACCTCATTAGCTTGAGGAGGTGACATTTCCACCATCAGAGGGTTACATCTGCTAGTGTAAAAGATTTAAGGCATCTCTCTTGCAGAAACAAGTGCTGTCTGGCATTTATGCCACTTCCAGGAATCAAATCATATTTCAGCCATATATGTGCTGATCTGTTGATCTTGAGGTATTATTTCCAAAAATCAATGTTTTATGTAGGACCTTCAGGCATATGCTTTTCATTGTAGGAGGCTGATGTGAAGAGTATGACTATCAGCCAGTCATCAGCACTCAACCATCACACCTATCCACAGCTACAACATGGGAGGTTTCTGTAGGTGCATCACCAACCATACCCACTGTGGGCATACTGTAGAGTTACCTATGATAGTCACAGGTTTTTATAGCTCTTATACAGTTCCATTTTGCCTGGCACCATGCTTAGTGGCCTGAAGCAGATGGAGAGTTTTGTGTGCTCTCTCAAGATGCTGGTTTATCTCTCTCTCTCGGTTTCCCCATCTGTAAAATGTGTTATATTTTGTACTGAAGAATATTGTTGTGATTAGTTTTACA
Source organism: Galbula dea (assembly GCA_013399015.1). Classification (NCBI taxonomy): domain Eukaryota; kingdom Metazoa; phylum Chordata; class Aves; order Piciformes; family Galbulidae; genus Galbula; species Galbula dea. Next base: position 418,435 of record VWZX01006705.1, read on the forward strand.
TGTTTCTAAAGCATTTTGAAATTGGAAAGGTCTGGAGTAGTAGCTTCTGGATCAAGTTTACCTTAAGCAAAAGTGAGAGTATGGAAAAGGTATGTTGTAGCTTCAAGAAGTAACTGAGCCACTATAGCAGTTGTAAGGAAAGGCAGGTGATAGAGTGAGAAAGCAGGTCCATGAACATAGATTCAGATAACAGCTGGGAATATATTTTCATGATATTTGGAATCACTTTAGTGCATTAAATGCAAATATTCATACTTTTAAAGAGATCTTTTTTCAAAACCACAGACTAATATAAACATCCAAAAAAGACCGAATTCACAAAATAAACTTTTTGTAGTATTTATTGAAGTCTCTGTGCCTTTTATAAACATCAGTTGTAAAATCAAAAGGAATAGTACTGAATTTGCTTGACTAATCCTGTATCATATGTCATAGGCAACATGACCAAATTCCAGGAATTAGTCATGGCACAGTGACTCTGGAGTGGGGATGTTGATCAAGATTCAGATACTTAAACTTAGCTGATAACAATGTAAGTGGCTACAAAAGAATGAGAAGTCAGTCTATTCAACAAGGAGATCCATGGCTCAATCAGAGGCCATCTCAGATGCTCTGGTGTATCTTGTGACATGCCAGCTGCCTCTCCAGAAAGTGTTTCGTGTATTACACCAGAATTGGCAGCCTCACTTGGAGGCCTCAGGCACCCTAGGACATCTCCCCTTTGTAAATGAGTCAGTCCCTAAATGTCTGCTCTAGACTCCTCAGAGAATGTTAAAGGATGTGAAAAATCACATGCAGTCAAAGAGCTCCTGACTGAGTACCTGTCTGAGGCCCAAGAATGAGAGCTATTCGAGGAAGATTAATAATGAGATAAATAGAAAGATAAAGAGTAATAATAAGATAAATAAGATTAAAAGCATTTTTTTAAATTTGCCTGTGATGTCACCTAACATGAATAATTACAATAGCAGAGAAAGCTCACCCTTTTGTTTCAACCTCATCTATTTGGGGGGAGGGGTTGTTAACACAAATATTAGACCTAGGAGATGTCTCAGCCTATCACACATTTTAGTAGGATGTCAGAAATCTCCAAGAGCAACAGCATTGCACGGGAGCTGCTGATAGCTGCTCAAATGCATAGATTATTCTATTTTTGATGATATGCATATGTCAATCTCAGAGCAAAATTGAGCCCTTAGGGCAAAATTCTCCTCTCAGATCCACACATCAATGGGAGTTCCCCTCATGCAGGGAGAACAGACTATTGGAGTTGAGAGATGCTGTGTAGGTCAGGATGGAAAATTTTGTTTGTAGTATTTATTTTTGAAATAGTAAACTTAAAATATAAATGCAATTTTCTACCATAACAAAACATTTGAACAAAATCTAAATCTGCTCTACCAGCATGACAGGAAAAAACACCACATTCACAAACAAATATTTAGCTCCAGGGTTTTGGAGTGAAAGAGGAGGTGAAATTATGTCTTCAGAAAAGCTGAATATATTAAATTCTTCCTCTACAATGGTGAATCTCTTCAGAATGAAAACGTTCTTTATTATAACAGACTCACTGGGGACAAGGTGCTTGAAGAATCAGTTTTGTGTAATCCTTCATAAGGTGAGAAATCACATTCCTAGTGCCTTCAGGCCTTTGCAGGCTGTCTGGGCACATACTTAAAGAAGAAAAGCTTCATTCCACCATGCTCACCATGAAGCATGTTCAGCATATAAAGTGGAATTCCATTTCCCAGAGAAAGTGAAGGATCACTAATCTAGAGTAAGCACTCAGGATCTCTAGTGCAACCTTCCCAGATCTGCACAGATCAATTTTGAATGTAAATTTAGGGTTAAATATAATAAAATGTACATGTACAAAGAAAGTAGCTAGTCAAGGATTTAGCTTTGGAATTGCTGCCAAAGTATGTATGTGAGCCAGATCTGTGCTCACTTTACACATGCTTTCTCTGTGTGCTTCTTTAATGATAAAATTAACCCCTTCACAGTGAAATGATACAAACATCTACCTCCTTTTAATTCCTAATTCTCTCTAATTGCTAATTTGAAAATTAGCTGCTGTTAAAATCATATTTAAAAGGGTACATTGGTGTGTATATCCTATATTGATCCTCTGGATGAATGTGAATTTCACCTGAAAATTCCAGGCTGCTGCTGTTAGATTTTAGTGCTGGTGGTCTGATTTAGTATTCTAAAACTTTCTCTCTCTCTTACTTCTGCTATTTAGTCTCTTTCAACATCTTGCTTGAAAACTTCTATACTCATTAGTCACTATTGAGATCATTAGCAAGCAGACTGGGTTCTCTATAACCACTATAAACAAAAGCATAAAGTGCTTTCTAATATTTCTTAGTGCAGTTTTGGAAGCAGCTGATATATTGCAAGAGGGTAAAGGGACTCACAGCTTTAGAAAGATACAGTACAAGCAAAGCAGCAGCAAGGGACAACTCCTAAGGCTTTGGGAAGATGACACTATTCTGAATTATTAACAAGAAACAATCTAAATTAGAAACTCCACTAATGTGCCTGTAGGAACCACATACCCCTAACACAAATGTTTATGAATTAGGTAAGCATTTAAGTACTAGTTAAATAAATATTCAGCTATAACCCATTCGGCCTGTGGACATATAATTAGAAATCTTTCTTATCCTACTGGAGACACTGCAGATACGAAGCGGTAACTAGGACAGCTATAAAAACTTTGCATCTTATTTCCACTTGAGAAATGTCAAACTTTATTTTGTCAGTGGCTCTCTGGGAAATATTTCTCAGGTAGTTTTTTTTTACCATAACCTGAGAAGAGTTTTATTTAATTGCAGGAATAATTACTGCTATGTATCAAAATTAACTTACAGGTTGACTATAGCAGTAGTTCTTTACTTGACTTGTAAAATTTGTGCAACGTATTATTGAAAAGCCATTAAAGAAATAACCTTTTCTTTTCTAACATGGCTGCTTATGTTTCCCAGATGAAATACAGCATGCATCTGTTGCCATAGCTACAGTTAGTTTCTGAAATAAACATTACTTCTGTGTCATTCTTATGTCCACATACAGAAAGCTAAACTCTGTCATCTTTTTCCAATCGTGTTGTAGGTACAACAGGCCATTTAATTAATAATCTTTTTAAAGATAAAAACCTATCTTACCTTCAAATGCAGACATTTAAGAGACAAAAAAGATGGTAATTATCGAAGTTGATAAACACAGCATAGCATGTACATAATACAATCTTTAAAGGAGTGACCTTTCTGAGGCTCCTGCCAATGTATAAAACATGAGGAGGAGGAGTTTCACTAACAAGATGGGGGGAACAGGGAAAGGTTTACATAAAAAGCAAGTTCCCCACAGCGTGTTTGATGTACCTCTTGTGTTCTAGCCTTGTGGTCTCTGCAGGCTTGGAAGAGAAGCTTCTGTTCCATGGCTGGGTGGAATTTGGGGTTATTTGATAAGTTGGGCAGTCTTTTTTTTAACCTTATCCTCCTGCAGTGCAGAGAGTTTATGTAATTTTCATATAGGGTTTCCAAAAATAACACTCAGTTCAAGGAAATTAGACTGTCTTTTGGGGGGGTCAATCTAGTCATGTTCATGCTAAAGTAGCCTCCTGCAGCAGTCCTAAAGGAAATACACTGCTGCAAACAAAACGTAATACTTCTGGTGATGGGGAGGACACTCTATTTCCAGAGGTCAACTATTACAAGGGCAAAGCAGGTGAGGGAAGGCCAAAATCAAATGACACCCCAGAAAAGAATCCACATACAAGTGAGTAGACAAAGCATCACACAAATTTCATCCAGGTCTGCTTCCAAACAGGAGACAAAGATATCTGCACATGCTTATGACTCAGATACAAAACAAGGGCCGGGAATGTACAGAAGATAAATGAGCAGTTGTCCTGCACCTTCAGTAGAACTACATTCAAGTATGCAAGCAACCCACATGGTGTTGTAAAAGATGTGTGGATATTCTAAATGTTTGGGGTTTTTTTAAAGAACCTTCCTCAAAGCATAATCAACACAGCAAAAGCAGGCCATTTCTATCCTAAACAGACAAATATGCCTTACAGCACAGCTCAAGGGACCAAGGACTGGAACTGTTTTGAAACCCTTCAGGAAGTATCCCAAAGGGAGTATCTTGACAGCAGCCTCTTTTATACACTGAAAGGTTTTTGGAATAATTGTTTTTTACTGACCAATAGAAACATCAATAGAGATGTGGTCTTTTATGTAGATAGGTCTGGAGCCACTCAGAGCTTTAAAGACTGAAGCTAACTCATTCAATTATCACCAGAAAACAAACAAGAGATCACTGTTTAACACAGAATGGTGCCTAACAACACGACACCTCAACATCTAAGTCAACAGAAGATGTTGCTCTATTTGCTAGCATTACACTTTGTTCATGTGAACATAAACATACTTAGATCAAGAAAATGTATCTTCCTAGGCCCTGGCAACTTTGCAGTTTGCAACCCAAGGGAAAGGCTGAAACTAGACTAGCTTGTGACCTGGCTGAGCTGTGGTGCATGGTAGCAGTATGGCTCTTACTCTCCAAGTTCTCCTAGTTCAAGCCCTGGCTCCTGTGACAGCTCCAAGCTGGACTTTTCAAGCCACAGGCACCTATTTATACTAGCAAACACCTCTCTGCCCACCACTGGCCAACAAAAGCTATGTGCCTCTGTAAAAGTGCAAGTGTCAAACACTAACTAAAAAGTACATGAGGCTCAGAAATAAACCCTTGCAGAAAATCAGAATCTATTCTAGTTCTACCACACTAAAAAGTGCCTCAATAGTTTATCAACACTACAGCTTTCCCTTTGTAGCAAAGTTAGTAACTACAGGAGGAGCAGTAACAATCTCTCTGTATTAATAATGTCTGGCACCTCCTGCAAACTTTTTGTCATGATCAATAGTCCTAGGGCTCAGATACACAGAAAAGTCAGCTCATTCACAGATATCCATATACATGTTGTAGTCCTTGGCAAACACGGTATGGGCTAAATTAAATTAGCCCTTGAAGAAAGACCTCATTTGTCAACCAGTGGTAAAACATTCATTCATCTCACCCTCTAATGCTAGGTTAGAGCTTGTGCATCTCCTAATAAAATCACTTGGCCAGCTTCTGCACTTCCCAGCTGTTCAACTTGCTTTGAGCTAGCTTAGCTTCTGCTTGCAGCCTAGAGCTTCCCACATTCAGAACAATTTATATCCAGCAGCACTAGCACCAGATCACAATTAATGATGGAGAATATTTCACAATGTATGGGACACAGAGGGATGGATCTGGATGGGATGAAAACAAAAGGGGACTGGGACTGTTTTTCCCAAGTCAAAATATCATCTGGCCTCAGGTCAGTGTGCAGTCTGTTGGCCTCAGTTAATATCTGTGAGCCTTTCCTATCCTTTACTATTAAGCAGAGACACACACTGCTCTGAAAGCTTATGTGAGCTGAAAACCTAACTTCTCTTACTGATCTCTAACCAGAAAAGGCCCAAAATCCTCAACCATCCCTCTTACCAGAGGGCTCCAGCACCCATACAATGGAATCTTCAATCCATTTGGTGATAGTGAGTTCTACACACCTTCAGATGGCTTCTTTGCCCAAGTCCAGTATAAGCTTAAGTCACAGAATCACAGAATCATTATGGTTGGAAAGGACCCTCAAGATCATCTAGTCCAACCGATAGCCCTACAACCATCTTTCTCTTCCTATGAGCACAGGTCCTTTTCTGGACCAAGTGATCTCTAGATTCAGTATAGGGTCCAGAATCTCAGTCCTAATGGTTTTACAGTGTTTGTAGTCTGGCTTTTCTCCATAGGACCACAGCTTTATTCAGTGCACAATGTTCAGTGAATACAGTAGCTGCTCAATATTTCTCTTTATCTTCATGCTTTATTTACTGCACATCCTATGAACATGGCATTGAATACAGAGAAACTTGTTGCCTCATGGGTTTTGTGCAAATCTAGTATATCAGTGTACTGTAAAGATTAATGAATTTATGGTCACAATCCCCCTATGTACACCCTAGGAGAGTGTCATTCCTATGTACACATTAGGAGAGTATCATTAAGCCCATTTTATAGACTGAAGCAGAAAAACACAATGACCTGCCTAATCTAAGACAGTAAGTGAATGGTATATTGCGTTAACATACACTGCTACATAATGCTGTCTGCTTCCACAAGGTCCCAAACGTACATAGATTGTGTTAATTAAAGTTGTGACAGTCAACACTGAGCATTTCTACATCAGACTTCTGGTCTTGTGACTTCATCCCCCAGAAAGAAGAAAACACACATTCAGTAATAGCCTGGAAATGTCTTACTACCTTCAATGTATCAGCTAAAAAGTCTGTGGCAGGCTAGATCTACTTCTCCTACATTATCAAGTTTTCCCTCATTGCCTGTGTACAGACACCTGCTGATACCTCATGCAAATGAGGAATAGTCCTAGAAAACATCTTCATTCTCTTCACAGACCCTGTTCATTCCTTGAGTGCAGTTTACCTCATGCAGCAACTGAGACAGAGGTCCTGTGGTAAGAATGCACCTGATAACATAGGATGGAAGTGTATGAGATTGCTTTATTAAAGACCCTAAAGCTGTGTAATAAAATAATAAATAATAAAGCAATTTAAATTCTGTCAAGTTCTGAGGGATTTGTATATTAATGTTTATGTGTATATGTACATCTGTATCCCTCCTCTCAAGAGGTGTTTTTGCAACCAGGAAGAGAGGAAAATTGGAAACTCCATGAGATCTGGGAACTTTGCTGTGCAAAGCTGATGTATTTAGGAAATATTCAAAACTGACTGTGTTGAGCTCCACCTAGAGAAAACAATAACATGATTCTTTTTCCCAAGAATCCATAGAAAAACAGTTTGCACTTTAGTTGACAATAATACCAGAAAACTCAGTAGGGAAAACAGTTAGAACAGAAATCATAGCATAAAGGTCATTTGTCTGCTATGCCATGACACCAGTGTCAACTACAGTCAACTCATTCCCAAGAAATCCATGTCTAGCATGTTCTATAAAATATTTCTTCAGGACCAAGATCTGTACCCTTTCAGCTACCCCATCTATTCAGACATCAGGAAGTCAGAAAAACCCAGAGTTTATAGTCATCTTTGAATTCACTAGTCACTGGGTCATTGTGTAAAACGAAATCTCCTGCTCTGAAGAAAACAAAATGGTGAAACTGCTGCCATTTGTGCAGTGGAGGACACACACAAAGAAAGCATGTGGAAGATACTTGCTATGGAGTTGGACACGTCTGTCCAAAGAGAGATGTCCACAGAGAAGGTAGCTACATCTGAGCTAGTCTGCTTCTAAGGCACACCTTAATATACTCACTGGAGCTCCACTTGCTAAAATCATCTTCTTGCTTCCACTGACAAGTACTGATGTAGCAAACTGTATTGTAAACATCTGAAGTTAAGCAAGATGAAACAGATGTCCAGTTTCTGTAACTTAATCAAGTTGAAAAGGGAGCAAGCCTCTCAGACACAGAGATCTTTCAAGTGCCAAGCGTGCATAAAAGTAGAACGAGGCTCCTGGAGAAATTTAATGTGTGGAACTAGAGGACCTGCAGCTTTTGGGCTTCCATAGAGTTTGAGAAGCAGCCAAAAGTCATGTGTTAAGGTTTTGGAACTAAATGCTCAAATTCCTCTGAAGTCTAACTTTAGAGTGAGGCATTAAGACCCTTTTTTTAGACCCAGCTTTCTGACTCTGTATTTTTATAGCCTCTTGGTAGCAATTATAAACCAGCAATTAATCGTAAGAGTAGGATCATTGCCCTTAATCATACTGGTAATGAAGTCTTAGTGTTTGATTTGGAGAAATGAAATTACATACATTGCCTTTTGTTCTGTTGTCCAATCTCCAGACACTTACATGTGGTCCTTGAACGTAGATCTGTCTTCCTGTGGTTGCTCCTACAGACTTGAGTATACACATTTCTCTCTAACTGTAACTAGACTTGTGGATATGCAAGTAATACAGGACTGAACCACACATATTGCTAAAATTTCCACAGTTCATGGGTATTCCCACCAGCAGATACACAGTCCTGTTCCCTGGGTAGCTCCTCATAATTTTATTTTCAGGCATGTGCAGCTCAAAAAAATAATAGTTCAAGAAAGAAACTACTCAAGAAAGAAGGGAAAATTTTACTGACAATTCATAAGGAATATGTTACTGTGTTTATTCTTATCCAATTCAATTCAGATCCTACATAGAGAATTAGAAACAGTAGCCAAAAATGCTGATGGCAATAGGGTCAAAGCATAATTTTTTTGGAATTAAAAAGAAATTTTTGTGCAAAGAGGAAGAAAAACATACCCAAAGACAAGAGAGAGGAAACCTCCCTCAAAACAGTACGTGATTTCAGAAAGCAATAGAACAAGTAGCCATTGGAAAAACATGCTAATTAACAAAAATTAAGAGGGGGGGGGTGGAATCTGTTCCTAACAACCAAATTGCCAACTTATCTATCTTTTCAACATTGAATAAACAAAAAATAAAAGTGCTAAAGTGTGTTATTTTATAGATTGCTATAAGATGGTCTTCTGGTGAAGCTAATACTTCGACACATATTATTATCACTTTATATTTTTTCTGATTGCTCTTCCAGTACATGCTACTGACAACCATTCACTGCCCAGAGACAGAAAGGAAGGATTAATGTTCTTCTAATAGCCTGTCTCTTACATAGTTAATGACAGGAAAAACAGGATCTCAGTTTGTGGTGTAGGCTTAGAGAGAAAGAGTAATCATGATGTGGGAATGCTGTACCAACTTCTTTCCAGCTATGTTCCAGGTCAGAGCTCCAACAGACATAAATACTTGCAGAAAATGCAAGTTTAGGAAAGCCACGTCCAAGTTCTGACTTGAGCTTATATAGCTTGTACAGCCAGCTGCAGACAGGGAGAAGTAAAGACATGCTGGAAGGACTTGGGGTGAGGGCTGAGTTATGGAATTATCCATCTTGTAAGGCTGATGAAGTTTAAATGCAACATGTTTCAAACAAACTGGCTTTCAAACAGGTCTAACCTAACTCTTGTAACTAGTTCAGAAGTTTAGAACCTGATCCACAGGCTGTAACTGAACAGAAAGATTTCCACCAACCCAGTTTGCCTCGGCACCACTGATGTAACAACACAGTGCACGGGAACTAGAGGATTCCCTGGGTATCCTTCTCAATATCAGAACACTGGATTACAACTAGAGAGAACAAAACTATAGGAGAAATTTACATCTAACATATTGATAAGCAGGGATATGGAAAAAACTCCTTAACTGCCTGAAAAATAAGAGCCTGATCTAGTGCCTCTCCTATTGATTTGAACAGAAAACAGATCAGAGCCATCAAATACAATCCCTAGAATGGTTCAGTGTGAAGACTCCTTTATTCCTCCTGACACGAAGGGAAAATTATCAGTCCTTTAAAAAAACAAACAATAGGATACCACTTAAAAAAAAATTCATCTACTGGTAGATGAAATGCAAAATATTTTCTTATCAGTCATCACTAAGTTATAACTTGCTTTGTAAAACTTACACAGAAGCCGGTGAGACTGGAATGGTTACAGAGTAAGATGCACTGCATTCATCTTTCAAGAAGGAAGTGAACAAGGTGTTTAAAAAAATAAAAAGCACTCAATTCAAAGTAAAAGCTCTGTTTAAACATGAGGGAAATGTCTATTAATAGTCCCTTTGGTAGGAGGTATTTTGGGTATCTGTTAACACATGATTACAAATATTTATAAGTTTATTCATATCTCACTTTTACAAGATGTACATTCATATAATGTGATTCAACATAATACACTCTGAAACTGGAACTCAACATGTCTGGTGAAATCATGTAGGAGCATGCTGGCATAACTGAAACTTAAAAAAAAAAAAATAGTAGTTTGCTTGTTTTTTGTTGTTTTCTTTTCTCTTCCACAAAGACAAAGGGGTACAAATTCTTAAGACAAGCTGGTTTTGGAGACTTCTTTTCTTTTTTTCATTTTAGCAATCCCTGAAACGTCTGTAAACTCAGACACACTATGTGTACATAACCAAAACACACAAATCTGCAAATTTACTGCAAATCATACTGGCTGCTCATACTTCTGCAAAAGCAACAGGTTTAAAAAATATAAAAATAAATGCAGAGCATTGTCAAATTTACACTCAACAATTAAAATAATACACACTTAGAAATTTTCAAACAAAAGAAAATAAATAAAGCATCCACATACATTAATACAAAGGAACAGAGATATTTGCCTGTCTTTGATGTAATTAATACATACTTTAAGCCTAGATTTGTGAAAGTATTGTCTTTCCATAAATATCTTCAGCTTCAAAATCTGATATTTTCTACATTCCTCAACTGATTTTAGTTAAATATCAATTTTCAATATAAGGTGTATGAACTGCATCAAGTTTCAATTCTTTATTGGGAATCAGCAAGATTCTGGGCCGATTTACTAAAATTGGGCACCAACTTTTAGCATCAAATCTGTCTAACAAACAAACAAAATTTGAAGGGTATCTGGTATCATGCCACTTTTGAAGAATGCCTCAAACACAGAAGCCTGTGGCCTTTCACAGAGCTGGCTAGAAAGGCCAGCAAACGAAAACAACTAATATGACTTTAGCCACTGGGTTGTGTCAATGGGACTCATGCTGTGCGTTTTAAAGATGTGACTTGGAGATGCTATCTTCCAAAAACCATGAGTTGTACAGCAGAAGGCTCCATTCCTCCTAAGGAGTAGACATTACAGCACAGAGCATTTCTTTTTTAGTTTTAGTTTCCAAGCAATACTAAGCCTTCTCCGGCCCTACCAAATCTTACTGCAACCAGTAGAAATTTTCAAGTGACTGAATGAGCAGCTCCTGCAATGTAAGCTACAGCTGTTTGGAAACCTGTTAGCCATGGGAATTCTATCATATCAGGGAAAGAAAATGACCTAGCAGCGTCAGTAGGCTGCTTGCAGATGAGGAGTGGGGCACTTTGGCCATCCTTTTTAACCAGGAGCACAAAGAATTTCCAACCACATTGGCTGTGCAGACTTGACAGAGTTGAGTACAATCAGCAATTACAAGGACACCACCTGGATCGTTAGCTATTAGGCATTAGAAAAATAAACACATTTCTAAGAAAGATGTGTAATCTATTTTTTTTCCCTATGCTTGGAAAATTTTCATCAAATTAAAGGGAGGAAAAACTTGCCACCTCCAAAGTAATATTATATCAAAAAAATAAACTAATCTGTTGAAAAACAAAGGAAAAGAAACAATTTAATTTTTATTTTGCCTAACACATTTAAAAAAGCAGAAAAGTGTGTATTTTTTGTCATAATAAAATATAAATTATAACCTGGGTTTGCCTTAAGGACCTGGACTTCTGTAGGACTACATGTCTATTGTATTTAAGTCAACAGTCCCAAAGTGCCAATGTTATGTCAATCCAGAATCCTGTCTCATTATTATTTTATAAGCAAACATAGGACTAAAAGATATAGCAGGTAAAGCATGCAAAGAATTGACATCAGCACACTTGGTCTGTGTGAAAAATTTATAGTAGGGGAAGCTGGAAATCGGGGTTTTCTAGCAATTTGTGCATGCTGTTGGGAATGTGGATTTTTGCTTCTAGTTTTAGCACTGCTGCAACTCAGCCCCACTGAGTCAGAAACCAAATTCCCATTGACATACAGGGTCAGAGGATTTGGGAGTAACTTCATGTTCTGTGGAAATAACTCTCAGACACATCCTGCCACTCCAAATCACCTTCAACTTTCCCTTCCAGATTTTTGCTGGAGTAAGGTATGGAGTTTAAATTTCTGGGAGCAGGGCCTCTGTTTTGTACAGTTTTGAAAGGTGTCTTAGCACCACAAAGTTCATGCCAGATTGTGATCTGGGGGATGCTGCTGCAATACAAAGCCAAAAGTAATAATGCTCAGTGCTGACAATGGGTGATGGAACCTGGCCCTTGATTCATATGCCTTAAATTCTACAAAAAATGGGGATTAATAATTCTTACCTACTTCATAATGAGTGAGGATTAAATAATAAACATTTATATAGTGCTTTGCAAATAAACATTATATAAGAGCTAAGTATTATGAGATTAACCAAAATGTCACTACATCTATATGACCCTACTAAGCAAAAAAACTTCCAGTATAACTTTTTTCACACATTTCCAAGTCAATAAAAATGAACCATGGAGTCAGCTTGTTCTTTTGGTAGAAATGAATGAAGTATTTAAGCTTATTTGACAGTTCCAGAAACTATTTTTTCAATTATGAAGGGGCTCATGTAAAGGATAAAGCCTTTTTTTTTATAGGCTAGTTTATAAACAACATTATTCATTTGGCATTTGTTCAAGTTATTTTTCAAATACCAGAGCAAACTTTAGAGGAAGATCCTTTAGCAATTCACATACACTAAACAAAGGTCTCCTCCACTGGTATTCTGCCCATCGGCTGCTGTACTGATGACCTGGGAAATCTCACACTCCTCAAATGAAAGATTACACAAAGAACAGGGTGGATGATGGTGGATAGTGAATGAGGCTTGGCAAGCCTGAGAATCTAAAATAATTACAAAAACTTTTAAATTTTAATAAGCACCTTAGGACCTTGACTCCAACCAGACATTAACAGAGATGAAGTAGATGCTTTGGTCCAGATTCTCAACTTGTATGGATGTCTGGAGCTCCACATGATGAATGGAGCCACAGTGACTTACACTTAGTGAAAAGTACAGTCCAGTACATACTAGCCCAGGTAGAATCCTTCATTTCTTCCCAACTATGTAAGGATGACAAAAGGAGGCCTCCTGCATGCATAATCCAAAGCAAGGCAAAGCTTTAATACCACCACTGATGGAATATGTCCGTTTGAGAAATAAGCAAAGCAGAACCAGTTTCAGCCACAGCCCTTGCACAGCTCACCTTTCTACTTCCTTTCATGCTAAGTGGAATACAAGAGCAGCATGAAGCACCTTGGTAGATTCACAGCAACACCCTGCCCCTTTCCTCAGGCTGATCTATGGTACCTTGTTCAAACCAGGCTAAGCTGGTAAGTCTTGCCACCTTCTTCCCTTCTGCAGTAGAGGGCAAGACTGTCCTTGAGACATCCATTGGAAGCAATTAGAAGAAACTGTAAGAATTTTTAATTTTAGAAAGATGTATGCTACACTACTAGCCTTGTTTCATGTCAGCAGGGAACTATATTCATGCTGCTGCTATTTTTTTAATAGAATAAAGAAGCTGTGTGTAGCAAAAATTCTGAGAAATCTACAGGAAGTTTTGCTGTGTTGGTACCTGGTAAAACAGCAAAGGTGGAAAAGTTATTCCTTTAAATATGAGGTGGATGCACACACTATGTGCACCCTGTAACACTGTAAGGTCAGCAGCACTTCACAGCCTCACTTAGAAGATGTCTGAGAAAACTCAGATCCCAAACCTACAGCTTCAACTGAAATCGATCTACAGAATTGTCTGAGGGTGAAAATCACTCCTTTGTGGTAGTCCAGCACAGAACTGAAAAAAAAAATCACATAAACCTCTGTTAAACTCTCAAAAGAGGATTTGAAAGGGTAGTAATTAGATCACAAGTACAGATAACAAGCAGTCCTCACTCAATCGAAAGCTCTATGCCGAAGGGTCTTCAACACTGTGGATCAAATTCTTCATCAACGGCTGTGGGTATCCAGTACAACAGGTTACTTGTTATAGCCTGAAGCATCTCTGTAGTAACATTTATTATTTTTCAGATCTGCATGTTAGAAGTGTTGGAACCACTCCAAATATTTCTTATTTTAGCCAGAAATTCATACATCATCATGAATAACATTTTACTTTCTAGAGAGTGTTTTCTTTAAATAAGAAATTGTTAACTGCCTGAGATTTTTGCCCATGTTTCTCAGCAATAAATGACACTACCTTAATATTTTGGCCTTGCTTTAAGAAGGTAGTGGGTTTTCACAGAGAGGTAGAAAAGACAGGTAACATTTATCAGCTCCAAATCCAAATTAGAATTACTTCTCCTGTAATAAATAGAAAGGAAATGGCACAACTTTGACATTCCATAAATTTTGTTTGCTAGAAGATATCAAAACTTGAAGGAGAAACAAAGAAGATGACAAGTGTCTTAGATTTATCTACAGTGTGAATTTTTGTCCTAGAGTAATATTTGGATTTGATAAATATCAGCAAAAGCCAAAACTAGTAATTGTTAAATGAGACACAAAAAGCAGGTTTAATAATGGTACTATGGAGACAAGAACCTTCCAGCAATACAGGCCTAGGTAACAAAGGCAAAAAATAGCTACCTTGTTAGAAGTAGACAAGACCAATATTTGTACCTTCCTCTCTCATCCCCAACAAAAAAAAAATAAAATAAAAATTAAAAAAGAAGAGATATAATGAACTAATTAGAAGTGAACAGCATAAAAAAAGTGGGAGAGTCAGTAAACTCAGACACTTGGGTAATATAATTTAAAGGATTTCCCTACTCCCCATCCTTTCTGGATTTGTACTAGGTACTTAAATTAAGCATTAGCTTAAGACCTGATGCCTAAATCACAGGCAAAAATTAAAATGGCCAAATATTGAACTTGTCCACCTCTAAAAAACCCTTCTGTAGGATGTGTTTTGTCCTTTTTTCCTTTACTTAAAATGACTGTGAAAAGGTCATACAGACATTTTAGCTTACTTCCCAGAAATATGGCACATTAACTCAACTAGTAATCATGGCATCTACCTTTTTTATTTGTGATGCATATAAGTTTATCCATTCATAGAGGACTCAGACTGTCATTTTGGCAAGAAGCTGTAATGCACCAGTCTGAGAATAAAGGACTTAAGTTATGGTTCTTGCAGAATTGGTTATTAACAGAATAAGTACGGCTATTTTTTTTAATCTATAATATTTACAGTATTGCACTTTACTGCACTTAATTGCATTTCACTAAAATTAATGCTGCATCAGTATTATGCCTTAAAACAATATGTCCATCTTTGTTGTATAAGTCATTTTTTCTACATCCTGTAAAACAGCAAGATTCTGCTTCAAAGATCCAGACACCTGGGAAAAAAAAAAAATAAAATAGAAAAATTGCCCTGTTTCTATGGCACAACACATCTCACTGAGTTCAGGTGATTCTGGCAAAACAGGTGCATTTCTTATTGTTCCCATCTTTCAAGCTATCACTAACAATTAGCAAATTCTAGTCTCTCTGTTTTTCTCCTTTCAAAGGATATAGCCATTTGAGACGCACGGTTTTTGTTATTGCTGCTTTTTTTTTTGCTTTTTGCTCTTTTTTTTTGGAAAGAAAAGGGAAAAAAAAGAAACAAAAACAAAACTGCCTTGCCTCAGATCTGAAATTCCACATTTAAATTCAAACCAGTTCTGCAGCAGCAGCTCCTCAGTGATGGAAGAGATTCATGGCAGTGAAATAATACTGTTGGCAACAAAGAAATGTCATCTTTAATGGAGACCAGCCCCAAGGATTTATTATTTATTATTATTACTATTTGTTTTGTTTAGTTTCGTTCTAATATACTTCTGATCTTCAAAACGTGTTTAGTTAGACACATGCACAAGGTAGCAAAACTGACAGCAGCAGATGACGTTATGCTGGAGCGATCACTTTTGCCAGGGTCAAGAAATCCAAAGTGTCCCCAATGTTCACAGATTAACATAATTTAGAGATCATTTCCTTCCTTTTTTTTTTCCTCTTTTTGCGCGTGTGTGTATTGGGTTTTTTAAACTCACTCCACCTACTTTATTCTCCGCGGAGTCTCTGACTCGTGGGTGCGTATATGCTGCGGGTGTGCGTGGCTGTCTGTGGGCGTATGGGAGTGGGATCCAGGGCACCCTCTCTCCGCAGAGGGTCCGCACCGTATCACGCAGCACCAAGGTCCTCCAGCACCCACCGGTGCCTCTCTCTTCTCCCACAGCCCCCGCCGCGAGTCCCGGGGGTGGGGGCGAGAAGGGGCGGAAAGCGGCGGGAGGAGGCTGCCGCCGAGTGCTAGCAGACCTTGGGAAAGGGGGAAGAAATAAAGACAAATAAACAAAAAAAAAACAAAACAAAAGAAAAAAAAAGAAAAGCGCACACCCAAAAAAAACCAAAAAAAAAAACACGAAAGAAGGCGGCAGGGCAGCCCGGAAGGTCCCGCTGCTCGCCCTACGGTCGAAGCAGGAGCGGGAGGAGCGAGGGGAACTGGGGCAGAGCGGAGGTCCGTGCGGAGCACACACACTCCCGGTGCAGGGCGATGTGGGGCAGGACTGGGGGGAGAGGATCTCGGGTAAAAACGTGTCAGAGCCCCAGGGCCTCGGCGTGCTTGCGGGCCTTCAGCCGCAGGTCGGCGATGCTGGAGTTCTTGCTGTTACTCTTGGCGGCGGCGGCCACTACAGCGGCAGCGGAGGCGGATTCGGCCAGGGAGGCGATGGGCAGCCCGAAGGGGGGCGGTGGGAACATCAGGTAGGGGGCGTGGGCCGCCAGGTGCGGGTGCAGGTGCGGATGCGCGTGGGCCACGCCCTCCAGCTGTAGCTGCGCCTGGACCTGGGCGGAGATGGCAAAGACACGGAGTCAGACTTTGTAGAATAGGCCCCCAACCCGCATCGAGCCTTCCTCCCTGGCGGCTGGAAGAGCTCGTCAGCCGAGATCCCCCCACACATCTCCGCTCCGCGATGAACCGGAGGCACAGACACACCTAACCCTGCTTGTATTTAAAAGAAAAAAAAAAAGAAAAAACAAACAAACAAACAAACAAACAAAAACCAGCAACCCAACGCACAGGCGCCGGAAAGTACTAAATAGCTAGTTTTAAATTTGTATTTTTTTATTTATTCCTTGCTAAAAACTCCTTGGCCACAGGGTCCCTTGTATGTGTGTGTATATATATACATATATATATATATATATATATAAGTAGTGCATAAATCTCAAAGGACAGCANATATATATGGGGTTGGATGTTTGGTTTGGAGCTTTCTCGACCTACGCAAACATGCTGGGCTGACTGCGAGATTTCAGGTCCGGGTAGGTTCGGGGAGGAATCGGGGAGACTTTATTTATGTATTTAATTATTTTGGTTCCAAATATGTCTTTTAAAAATCAATACAATTAATCTGTCAGCTCCACGTGTCTCCGAGACAGAGAAGGTGGTGGAGGATCCCTTTGGGCTGGGAAAAATCGATTCCACGATTAATTGATTAAAAAAAAAAAAAAGGAAGGAGGGAAGGGGGTACAAAACGGGGGA